>JAULBS010065374.1:0-22638 GCA_032355785.1 Symmetromphalus regularis | reverse complement strand
ACTCTGGGTTGGAGCCAATACTGAGATTAAAAATCCCATGCCTCGACTGAGATTTGATCTCAGTACCTACCAGCCTCTAGTCCAGTAGCTTAACAACTGCGCCACGGAGGCCGGTCTTTCCATTAGCAGTATGGAATCTTTTATAGGCACTTTCCCACAGACAGAACAGCACATACCACAGCCTTTGGTATTCTAGTTGTGGGGAATTGGTTGGGATAAATGAGTTCACTGAGAGGGTTCAATTCTATAATCAAAGCACCTTAGGTGAATACTAAACTGATTAAGCTAAACTCCACACCTTGTTAGATTAGAAAATCAAATTTAGGAGCAGAATGTAGCTCAAGCAGTAGTGTGTCCACCTGTGAAGCAGTCGGTCATTGGATTGATCCTTTTCAGTAGACCCGTTTGCCATTTGGGTTATTATTCCATTCCAACCAGTGGTCCACAACTGGTTCATCAAAGGCCATGGTATGTGGTGTCATGCATATAAAAGACCCCTTACTGCTTTTGGAAAGAGTAGCCTATGTGGTGCAATGGGTTTCCTCTGAATAAATATGTCACAATAACCATATGATTGATGTCCAATAGCCGATGATAAGATTAAAATCAATGTGCTGTAGAAGCATCATTAAATAAAACAAACTTTACTTTTAGAAAACCAAGTTTAAGAATGGTAGCTTAAAACATGGTCATTTGGTCAGGTTTGACTGCCAGCTAAAACTATGTTCTCCACATTTGTAAGCCCTACCAGCTGCATGACCATCCATCTTGTGAAATGTTTGGACTGGGTTCATTTACAAATGTGCCATCACTGAGTTACTTTTAAAAGTGCATGCACTTAGAAAATAAACCATGCCAACGTTTCAAGGTCGTATTAGTCATAAAGAAAACCTTGAACCAGGCAAAACAAAACAAAACTACATAAACCATGTTAAGGTCATATTGAAACTCATAGGTAAGAACATGATGATTAATCCAAGTTTATTCATGTTATGGAATCAAACACAAAAAGAGGCAGAATCAAGCTCAGTCAGTTGTGTTCATTGAAGTTGTTTTGGTCATAGGATCAAACCCCCTCATTGGTCTCATTCTCCCATTAGGTTTATTCCCATCCAAACCAGTGCCCCAGAATCAGGCCCGTACAAAGCTGATAGTAGGTCCAGGCCAGATGGGAAATGAAGGCACCCATTTCAAACTGCTCATTAAATATTTTTGTAATCAGCGCTAAATACCAGTGACGTGGGACCCCCAAAATCGTAAACCCATGCCAACTGGCCCACTTGGACCCCCTTTGTTTTGGCCTGCCCATGACCACTTTATAAAAGATGATGGTATGTGCTTAAATGTAGCATATTTCCACTGAAGATAGCATATCAGTGTTACCAATTGTTTGACATTCTTTTGCCAATGATTAATAAATGAATGCACTGTCGTATCATTCAATAATAAAATTTAAAAAAGAAAGAAAATAAAGAAGAAATAACAGTCACCAAAGATTGGTTTTCATCTGCAAGACTAACAAAAGACCTTTATCAGGATTCATTTGGTTTTGGTCCAGCAGAAAATGTTGGAATATCAGGCTGATGACGGAAGTCCAAAACCTGTAGGAGTCTGGTGCACACTTAACTACATATCAAAATAACCAAATGTTTGACATCCAATGATTAATAAATTAATCCAATGATTAATAAATTAATCCAATGATTAATAAATTAATGTCCTCTAGTAGTGTCATTAAACAAAATAGACCAAAATAAAAAACAAATAATTAAGAAATGAATTACTTGGGTTTGTAAATATAATAAATGCATAATGCATAAAACCTAAATAAACATGCCTACAAAAAACAATTCACAAAACATTTATAACTACATGTTTGTATAATTTTGAAAAAAATTCCTATTAATCCACCAGTAATGCTAACCCAGTACAAGTTTAAAGTTAAACTACATCCACCGATCACCCAACAGCTGGACAAACCATTTTGTTTTCCTCCAACACTGATTTAAATGTGATGATTCATGAACAACAACAACGAGCTTGTTAACCTCACAAGTAGCAGTTAAATATAGAACCTGTTTTTCACACCTCCAGTCAAATAAAGCATGTAATGATTAAGTTGATGTGATGAAGGCAATGTGATAAATTAACTACAGCAGTTTTTTTGTGGATAAAGAGTTGATCAGAGACAGGTGTTACGTGTTGCTCTGCTGATTCACCAGATACTCGTGGTAAAAACAAGAATCAGACAACACTCTGAGATCCAGCAAGTACAAATGATGAACAGTTGAGTTAAAAATATCTGTTCACTTGAAATAATCAGTACTGATAAATTGTCAGCTGCCCCAGCACTGATGTCTTTCTATGTTATAGTCGTCTTACCAACTTCATTTCAACAGCTGTCTGTTTGGTGAGATTCTCAAGTGAAGATAGTGCCTGTCAAAATTACCAAACATTTGACATTCAAAAGATGTTATAAATCAATCTAGTGGGATCATTAGAAAAGAAAAAAAATTGTTCTGCAAAAAAATAATTTGTATACATGTGAGCTTCAGTGGTCCAGTGGTAGGACATCGAATCTCAAGCTGAAGATCGTGGTTCAAAACCCATTAGAGGCTGCCTTGCATTATGACTACTAGTACCAAATGTTTGACATCCCAACAGCCGTAAGGAGAGTGATGTAGCTCAAATGGTAACGTGTCCGCCTGTGAACTGGTCGGTCGTCGGATTAATCCTTCTCAGTGGACCCATCTGCAGTTTGGGCTATTTTCCATTCCATCCAGTGGTCCACAACTGATTCATCAAAGGCCGTATTATATGCTGTCTTGTCTGTGGAATGGTGCATACAAAAGATTCCTTGCTGCTTATCGGAAAGAGCAGCCTATTTGGTGGCAGTGGGTTTCCTCTAAATACATGTCTGAATGACCATATGATTGATGCCCAAAAGCCCATGATAAGATAAAAATCAATGTGCTCTAGAGGCGTTGTTAAATAAAACAAACTTTATTTTTATTTTCATTTTAAGCAGTTAATTCTGAATTAAAAAGTTTTTTTTTCAGAGACTACAGTGTTCTCTACAAAACTGTTGACATGCTCTACAAGTCATGGATCACAATAAACTTTTGAGAGCTCTTCACTATCATTTTTATTGAAATATCCCTTGTACTTACATTTGTATCCTCTTGTGACTGCCCCCAGTGATGTAGTGGTTATCATGATTGGTAGATCAAATCTCATTTGAGACATGAGATTTTTAATTTCAATACTAGCTCCAACCCAGCATGCTCTGCAAGACTCAGTGTGTAGGTGTACACCACATGCACTGACCAGTGTCCACTACTGGTTTATCAAAGACCATGGTTTATGCTGTCCTGTTTGTGGCAAAGTATATAAAGATACTTTGTTGCTAATTGGAAAAAGTAACATGTGGCAGCAGTAGGTTTCTCCATAAACACCATAATATGTCTGACACCTAATAGCTGTTGAATAAACAATGTGCTGGGGTGTCATTATACAAACATTCATTTCTTTTCTTGGAGGTTTGCCGAGTTGATGGATTGGTCTCTTGAAGGAACCCATTGAGAAGTATTTTGTTTCTTAGACCTAACAGTCTTCAACTGGTGTAAAAAAGACTATTGTATGTTCCATCCTCTGTGGGGAGGTGCAAATATAATAAGTTCCCTTACTGATTAATGGAACTATTAGCTTATTTGGCAATATTTTATTTTGAATTTGACACCCAACAGCCACTGACAAAATAATATGCTAGGGTGTCCAAAAAATAATCCTTTCTTTCTCAACCTCTTCAGTACAAAATGGCATGAACTAAATGCTAGTTCCCATCTAGGTACCGACCAGTGGTCCACGACTGGTTTATTAAAGGCTGTGGTATATGTTGTCATCTGTGGGAAAACACATATAAAAGATCCCTTGCTGGTAATCAGAAAGAGTAGCCTATGTGAGTTGCAAAACATCATTTATCTGACACCTAATAGTCACTACACAAACAATCCTTTCCTCTCAGTGGATTATTTGGGCTACAAGTACTTCATATTCCATCCTGTGGCCTACAACTAATGTATAAAAGGATGTGTTATTTGCTGTACTATCTAACAAACTGCATATAAGACACCTTGCAGTCAATCAAGAGTAACCTATTTTCAGTTTTCCTCTGTAAACTATATGTCATAACACTATGTTTAATATCTCACAGATGCTGGTTAAATATACTTATAGTAATTCCTTTCCTTTGGTCTTTTACAGATACCTTTTGGACTTTATAAGACTGGTCTTTCTCTCTGCATTAAGTACATACACAGTAAAATTATTGGCAATATTAACAAAACAAAAAGAACAAATAGATATTTTTATATAAAAGTTTATTGACCAAAGTATTCAAGTTGATTATAGTTCTTCCACTTCTTCTCTTTGAGGCTATGTTATTAAAATATATGCTCATATGTGTTCTATCAACATGAAACCACATTCAAAAGAAAGATCAAGAGAACAAAAATTAAATTTTGTGCAATTTATCAGAATAAAAATTTAAAATATAATTGTGGCTTCAGCTTTCCAATATTTTCTGCCTCATTTCTGTCAATAAATATTAGCTTGATAAATATGAAACCATTAAAAGTGAAAATAAAAAGCCAAAATTGAGCTGATTGCAAATAAAATTGTGTGTCAACAAAATTCCTCATTCAATTCAAAAAATAATTTTTTGATTTGTCATTTCTGCTTAAACACAATATATACATGATGATGAAAACCTTGATATAAGTCGCATTCTGACCAGTAGCTATTTGAATATAGCAAAATTAAATCACAGCAACATGGTTTTGTGGATCAGACCTTGTTCAGATGTTCATTACAATATTGTTAATCCCTCAATAAATATTTTATCAAATTAGGTAATTTTGCTATCATTAGAGTACTTGATTCAACTTTTTTACATGGAGTCAATTCAGTGTAAACATCCTTGATAGAATGTTGTTTTTTCTTTTTAAACTGAGCAAGTTAGAATGCACTGGTGCAACCCTTGCAATTAAGAAAATGTACATGCCTAAATAAATGCTGTGGGAAAATAGTGTCCATGGCATTTCCACTGCAATTTTAGAGTTCACGTTTCCAAATATTTAGTCCATGGCAAAAAAAATGCCACAGAGAATGAAAAACTCTGCGGCAATCTCCACAGTATTGCCGATTAGCTTGGGCAATTTCAGGGGTTAAAAATCACAATACTGTTAGAAAGCTGAGCCTTTCCGAAGTTCGAGAAAATCATTAAACTTGGACTCGTAGCTAACAGGTATTGATGTGCCAATATATCTGAACATTTCCCACTAACTGTGACCTAGAACCTAATGGATTAGCTGAACCGTGGTCTTCCTAAAGGTATGGTCACACAATTGTACTTGCTCCAATATTCATCAAGACATTCACATAACATAATACAACTTATTTTCTGATCCACAAAATAGTGCTACAATGACATATTTAAGCCACATATTTCAACTGGATATGTTTACCAGCAGACTGCGAGTGAAAGCCAGTGTTGCACCCATGTAGGCACATGATGCATTATGAGCATTGTTGTATATACAAATATGAAGAAACAATCGAAATACTTGAAGCTGCAATGTCAACACTTTAAAATTGTGCAATCTCACCAAGAAGCGGAACCACACAAAGCTCTGAAGCAACAACAAAATATTAAATTAAAATAACAAAACATAACGAAGATCATCCGCCGGCCAGCAGTTGGGTTGGGTTATCACGAGACAGCTAGCTAGTGGTACGAAAAGCTCGTCAACACATTTCCTCTTCACAGGTCAGTCAGAATTTGTGCATAGGAAAGACATTAAATTAAAAGACATTTATTAAACATGGATTGTGACCTGACGTGAGAAATGAGGAGAAAGCATGTTAACGGTTTTCAGTCTGAGTCACAGAACAGCTCTTGTAGTTATATGTGCAGTGTGGGAACTTGTGTACCCATAGGTTGAGCAATTGAAAATCTACTTTCTGGTCATATTGCCTGTCTAACAATCATCCATACTTCTAACAATGTCTTACAGAAATAGTCACATGGTTTACTGTCTCACAAATTCAACCATTTTACCATTGTTCATATCACATAACTGTACCATTCTGTCATACTGTTTATTCAGTCTCACAATTCAACCATTCTGTCATACTGTTTATTCAGTCTCACAATTCAACTATTCTGTCATACTGTTTATTCAGTCTCACAATTCAACCATTCTGTCATACTGTTTATTCAGTCTCACAATTCATCCATTCTGTCAGTTTGTGTATTCAGTTTCACAATTCAACCAAACTGTCAGTTTGTTTATTCAGTCTCACAATTCAAAACAAACTGTCAGTTTGTTTATTCAGTCTCACAATTCATCCTTTCTGTCAGTTTGTTTATACAGTCTCAAAATGCATCATTTCTGTTTGTTTATTCACTCTCAAATCTACAATTCAACCTGTTACACTATTTGTTTTAAACCATATATACCATTTAACCATTCTGTCACATTGTTTACTCAAACTCAAACCAAACATACAGTTTAACCACTCTGTCACATTGTTTACTCAAACCATACCTATACAGTTCAACCATTCTGTCAGTATATATAAACTCAAAACCATACCTCACAGTTTAACCATTCTGTCACATTCTTTATTCAAACTCAAACCATACTTACACTTTTCAACCATTCTGTCACACTGTTTACTTAAACTCAAACAATACCTACACAGTTCAACTATTCTGTCAGTTTATCCAAACTCAAAACCATACCTCACAGTTTAACCATTGTGTCACATTGTTTATTGCATTGAGTTCTGACAAGATAGCAAGGTTCCACGAAGGAAGCCATCTTGCTGCTTTATAACATTGATCTGGAAGACAAGGAGGTTCTCTCTCTCTCTCTGTCTGATATTTCAAACATTAAGTCTTGATGTGTCTTGCATAGGTCATTCATTGTATCACATAAAACAGCAGAACTTTTTCCACCCCACCTTCTTCTTGGCACTCGTGGTTGTGTTACTCTGTACAGACTGAGTCTGCACCTCCAAGGTTTTGTTTCGTTTTGACTTGCGAGTGCTTTTGACGCGCGTGAAAGCTGGGCTGATGTTCAATGCTGAAAGAATGGAGGCGTCAAACACTTCTTTCAAGTTTTTCTGCGTGAGTGCCGAGCACTCGATATATTGCACAGCGCCGATGCTTTCTGCCAGATGTTTAGCATCACTTTCGGGGACAGGGACCTCATCGTAACGAGCCAGCTCTATGAGGACCTTAACGTCATTTCGCAGGTCACACTGTGTTCCAACTAGAATCATTGGCGCCTTTGGGCAATGTTTTCGAATCTCAGGCACCCACTTTTCAATAATGTTATGAAATGAAGTTGGTGAGACGACACTATAACATAGTAGAAAGACATCAGTGTTGGGGTAGCACAGCGGCCGTAGACTGTCAAAGTCATCCTGGAAGAAAATGATAAGAAAATTAGTTACATACAAAACAAACTGAAGCAATATTTACATGACAAACCATAACTCAATTTTTATATCAATAGCTGTTAAGTATAAAACATATAGCATTGCTTCAGAACCAAAAGGTTGTCAGTCTGGGTTTGACTCTTACTGGTATCACTGAATGCCTCTTAAGTGAGCTGCATCAGGTGCACAAAGAGTGTATGTAGGTTTCAGAAGTTATCCCACATTTATCTTAAAATCAAAAGATATTTCACATAGAACTTGTGTCTAGGTGAGAAACAGTTTTTAGCCCTTTTCTCTATTATCTGCTACCCCAACTTACATCCATTTTGTTCTGAAGCAGTGATATACATGTATGCTACTCACTGTCTATATACACTTAAACACAATGATGAGCTATTAGATATCAAACATACGGTGTTTGTTACACAGGGTCTTTAGGGGAAACCTGCTACCATCACATAGGCTACTGTTTCTGAACATAGCAATGTGCACATTCCCACAGACAGGATGGCACGTATCATGGCTTTTGTTACACCAATTGCGGCCCACTGGCTGGAAACAAAATAGCCCAATCAGTCCACTGAAAATGATCGATCCTACCCCCCCCCCCCACCCCCATCACACTTCACGTGCAGACTCAACCTACGAGCTACATCTGGCTCCAAGCAGTTGTGAGTATCAGCAGAAATAAAATGCACAAAGATCCTACATATCCACTCTCAAGCTAAGGACAGTGGTTCAAAACCAGTTATAGGATTTCTTACACTATGTATTGAAATTACTAAACGTTTGATATCTTGAAGCCAAAAATTAATAAATCAATGTGTTCTAATGATGACAATAAAAAAATAAAATAAAAATAATAAAAATGCAACACAAACACGCACAATTTGTCTAAAGTACAAGTTATTACACAACTGACGTGATCAATGGATATACATGTATCTATTTGCCCACAGCCATGTGACACAAAGCAAGTGTAAACATCAAACACGTATACCAGGCAGCTGTACACTAGAACAATGAACAAATCGATGACCTGTATAGATGGTTGAATGATTTATGACAGCATTACAGGTCTATTTATTGATGCCGTATTATTATTATATACATTTTTAATGACACCAAGAGTACTAGAGCACATTGATTTATTAATAACCATATATTGGATGTCAAACATTTGGTAATATTGACATACTTATCAGATGAAACATTACATTTATCTATTTGCAGCTACGGAACTTTTATATGCACTTTCCCACAAACGGAATAGCATATACATGTATACCAAAGCCTTTGATACAGAAGTTGTTGTGGACTGGTCGGGATAGGAAAAAATCCCAATCAGAGAATGAGTCCACCAAGGGGATTCGATCCAATGACCAAAGCACCACAAGTGAACGCTCTACATACTGAGCTGGATACCACCCCAAAATCATGAAACAAGTATGTCTGTGAAATAAAGCAATAAACAAATCGATAAACTCCGAAGGTTAGATGATTTACGACAGCAATACAGGTCTATTTATTGATGCAGCGCATGCCATAGATAATGACTTCATTAACTTACGATCATAAATACCAGTCGTGTTCTCGGTATGTCCACTGTTTGCTACAACAGTAAATAGTTTTGTTTACACTAAGGTATCAGTATCAGAAAGCTAACCTACATGTATAAATAAAAATCAAAGTTGACATGTTTTTTTATGGTGTTCAACTTGGTTTGTTTTGTTTGACGACATCACTAGGTCACATTGATTTATGAATAATCGGCTGTTGGATGTCAAACATTTGGTTATTTTTACACGTAGTCCAGAGTGAGCCAGCCTCCAATGGATTTTGAACCACTGTCATCAGCTTGAGAGTCCGACGTTCTACAGCTGGATCACCGAAGTGCACTGGTGTTCAACTTGTTTACTACATTAATGCCATTTATTTTTTGTGTGCACTGCTGGCTGATATTACATGTTCAGCCTTCAAATTAATGTCAATAATAAAAGGAAAATAATTTTGTTAATGATACCCCAGATATCAGACATCAAACACATAACCTCTGATACATGTCTACATAAAAAAAATTCAGAACCCTCCTTAACACCACTAACAGAAGCTAAGACTTGTATCTCAGTTTCCCACCCACACAGAACTTAATAAGAATATTAGTCTTGCAGTATTTCTGAAGCGTATTTCATTGGTTTTCACCACCTTTTTCATTGGGTCTGTTACCTGTAATATATTTAAAATGTGTGGGCTCTACGGACAGACTTGTTATTTCACACAAACAAATAACCCATGGCACGAACAAATGTGGATCCAGGGGACACTGGCTGTTCAGATGTCACCCCAACCATTCCCATTTTACACCACCAATAGTTCCCATTATAATTTGGTTATATATCTAACTTCGGACTCCCCCTTGCCCTCCAGAATTTTTTTTTTTTATTTGGATCCCATATCCTTCTAAAATTGCTGTACCAACTCCTGGTTATTATGGTTATGGTCTATGGCTGGTTAAAAACCGAATGGGCTACTTGTATATTTTCACTAAGACCACAGGCATAATTTTGTGGACTACATTGTACCTTCTTACTGTTGAGAAATACCGTCATATAAGTATGTATTTAAAAAAAGGATCTATTTGGAATCATCCAACAAATACATTCCTGGATACAAGCAGGAGTTTATTAGTCATCAGATATAACTGAAGATAGAACCCAGTGAGTAATACAGATCACGATTTCCTTTACAATCAGTTCTTTCCTGCACAGCAAACACACAACTATTAACCAGTTGAGGTTCACCACACTGACGTAGGTGTGTGAAAAGTAAGCAAAAGAAACTGACACTACGATTGAGGTTATTACTTGATGTCATCAGGGACATGGCAGCACATCCTTTCAGACATAACTGAGATATTTTCGACCAGCAATGTATATGTTATGAGCTAGATAATACTAAATAAACAATAATTTAATCACTGGAACAAACTGACGAACTGGTGAAAGGAATGACGGTCCATGCTCCACTGATTGCCTATGCAATCTGCCAAATGTACCCAGTGACCAGTTCCTGTTTTCATAGATATTTTTTTATTTGAAAACCATCATTATTCGATTTTGTAGCACCACCCAGAATCTAAAGGCAGCAGGTGAATCTGTGGGTGTCAACAAAGGCCTGTGTTATAGCCTCTTGTGAGGAGATCACAGCACCTCAATGGACCTTTGACTTGTGATCTCGGTACATGTAGCTTACTTGGCAGACGCAAAACTCGGTATTGATGAAAAGTAACAATCACTTTAATAGTGATAGTTACTTTTTGTGGATACCAAGTTTTCAATACAGTTCTAAAACAGATTCAATATTATACCCATTTACAAAAGTAAAAGTAAAGTTTGTTTTATTTAATGATGCCTCTAGAGCACATTGATTTTATATATATTTAATCTTATCATTGGCTATTGGAAGTCAATCATATGGTCATTCTGATGTATTTTTTAGTGGTAACCCGCTGCTGCCACATAGGCTACTCTTTCTGATAAGCAGCAAGAGGTCTTTTATATGCAATCACCCACAGACAGAATAGCACATACCACGGCCTTTGATAAACCAGTTATGGACCATTGGTTAGAATGGAAAATAGCCCAAACTGCAGTTGATTCCACTGAGAAGGATTGATCTGATGACTGGCTGCTTTGCAGATGAACACACTACTGTTTGAGCTACGTCCCACTCCCATTTACAGTATAGTTCTAAAAAGATATAATCTCAGATGTTCTCGTTTATGCTAATCTGTTTGAAAAAAAACACAAATTAGTGTGAGTCACCTCCCTTATTGTTCATGTCTGCTACAAGATTTTATACGTCTGCTTGAGTTTAAAAGCAGCCCATTCCATCTGCTCCTTTGTACAGGCAGATTTTTAAAGAAATCATAGCCAACATATCTGTCAAAGATCAAGTGAGTTACGGCTGTTCGGTGACAATGATCAATTGAGATATTTTTAAAAGGTGTGCAACTGTTTCTGTGAGGTGGTGAAACTTTCTAAAAATATTGCCAGCTAGTGACAGCAAGAAAACACTTCATGCATGAAGAAAGTTGGCAGTTACTAACATAGTCTCATGTTTACAAGTATAGAATTTCTAAAATTATTTGACAGAAGGCATAAAAACAACAGTATTGTGATAAAAATAGGGGTTTTCATTCTACATAAATGAAATTTTCTTTTAACGTATCGTTTGTCAAAATTAACTATTAGCGCTTGGTAGGATGTTAACATTTTGATCCGTGGTGTATTTTTTAAATTTATCATCAGTATGATACTCACTTAACAGGTCCTCAGAACAATATAAAACAATTAAGGTCTTTTACATTACTTTTTTTACACCCCCCACTTCCCAATGTTTTCATTTGTTTACATTTTTAATTTTCAGTATTTCAGATTTTTTTACAGAACTAGTTTATTAGTTTCATCAAAGGTTATTCAGTTTAACAGATTTTACAACTACAACCTTTGCTATTTATAATACAAATTAATGCTTTAATTACATCCCCATACACTGTTAATCTTCTGATTTTGATGTCACACATTGTAGTTATACAAGTACCACGTAGACAAGAATAATGACAAAATATACTACTGCCACTCACTCACTCACTCACTCACTCACTCACTCACTCACTCACTCACTCACTCACTCACTCACTCACTCAATCACACACACACAAACCAAATAAAAAATATAATAATAATAAAAATAATATATATATTTTTTAATCCTTCCTAAAAACAAAATAGTATGGTCATTTATTTTATATGATGGGTTTTCAATTAAATTAAATACCTTTTATTCAAATGTTTTGCAGTAAAAATATATAACATATACTATAACTAATTGAATGACAGCTGGTTAAAGTGGAATGATAAACATGGTAAACCAGACATGCAGATAGCAGACGTCAAACCACAAAGGTCTTCAAATTGAATACAGATCAAACTATTATTTTACAAACGAGATCTCATGCAAAACCAACACTTGAGCTAAACTCTAGAATTGTCGTGCAATATGACACATGACAAAACACTGTGAAACGAGTGACACAAGTCCAGTGTTTGCCAACCAGCTCCCTAACTCCACTCAAAACAGTGGCCAAGTTTCAACCATTCTCTAGACAAAACCGACAGGTAAGAGTTGGGCAACATTGCGTAACACACTCCCCACTATTTGTGAAGGCTGAACGCATGCAGAACAAGGACTACCGATTAACAGAAGTGACTGTTTTTTTTCTTCATGGAAAAATCGCCCGAGGGCAGTTCACGGTCATGTGCACATTTTGTGTGCTTAGATCTCCATTTGAATGGTGGTCCTGTGAAACCATACAAGGTGTAAATCCCGTGTTTGTCTGTGTGACTAATTATATCCACATCAGCGCTCATATTATATCCATTGAGAATTGCAAGCAACGTGTGAATTGCTTCAGATGTGTGAAGACAGTTGGGTTTTTTCACTTGTTTACAGGAATGAATTGACCTGACCACCCCAGACGTGGCGATCCAACTCCCAGTGAACCAGTCACTTGCCCTCAGTGACAGTCATCAGTTCTTTGAGCTGCAGACAAGCACAAACACTGTCACAGTGATGACAATATCATACCGCGACCAGGCTTGTAGATCAATGTCATCAACAGATCATTTGTTCCACGGCTTTCTGCTGGTTTCAATGCAAATGGGTACTTAACTACAAAACAGTCGAAGAGTCGAGTTCAACTCTCGGTTTATGACAATGTCGTTTTTGTTGGTACAGAGATCAAAATAATTCTCATATAAATTGATTAAAACTGATCACAAATATTCCCATTTAAATTCATGCTTTTAGTGACAATAACTGCATTTACTCTAATAAATGACACCTGTCTGTAAAAGCCATTTTTGATGTCTCTTCATAGAAATTCATGTCTGTATACATATACATGTATATAAAAAAAACCTGGTCAAAACAACCATTTTCTGGATTGTAACATATAATGCAATTTCTCTTATGGTTGGCTGTAGATGTTTTGATGCTTATAGAAATTCATGTCTGTATACATATATATAAAAAAAAAAACTGGTCAAAACAACCATTTTCTGGATTGTAACATATAATGCAATTTCTCTTATGGTTGATTGTAGTTGTTTTCATTCTTATAGAAGTTCATGTCTGTATACATATATATAAAAAAAACCTGGTCAAAACAACCATTTTCTGGATTGTAAAATATAATGCAATTCCTCTTATGGTTGATTGTAGTTGTTTTCATTCTTATACCCTATTAAGGTTCAAGCATGCTCTTGGGCACACAACTCTACTTCCTGTACTATCTGTCGAGTCCAGAGGTTAGTGTTAGTAGGAGTCTAAACCTGCTGTGGCCAGACTAATGTGGCTATTCTTATTGATAAGCAATGTATCTTTTATAAACATTATCCCACAGACAGTATAGTACATACCACAGCTTTTGATAAACCAACTGTAGACTACACCTACCCACTAAACCTTGCACAGCACTTACTCAGGGTTGGGCCTGATAATGAGATTTAAACTCCCATGCCTTGATCGATATTTGATCTCAGTCATGAGATCAATAGCACTACCACTGTTATATGGGGTAGGGGGTGGGGTGTATGGTATTCTTCTTGTTTAGCAGCCTGAATAGACGTGACGACTGTATATTTCTAAGAAAGTGATTTATGAGAGCATGTTATAACAAGTTTGTCATGGTATCTTCTTGGCTGGATCTAGTTCACAATTAAGGTTTCGTATACAACAGGTTTGTCAGATTACATAATAAGTGATTCATGTTGCCAGAGTAATGAATGGCGTAATACAACAAAAGCTAAAGACTTCATTTCTTTTTTATATCAGTATGA
The DNA here is from genome assembly GCA_032355785.1 of Symmetromphalus regularis. Classification (NCBI taxonomy): domain Eukaryota; kingdom Metazoa; phylum Mollusca; class Gastropoda; order Neomphalida; family Neomphalidae; genus Symmetromphalus; species Symmetromphalus regularis. The sequence goes on along the minus strand of JAULBS010065374.1, from coordinate 8,230 downwards.
GAAACCTCTCAACCAAGGAAAGGAATAGTTGTTTTACACCCCCACCAAGCACATTGTTTAATCAGTGGCTGTTGGGTGTCAGGCACATGGTGTTTTGTGACTCATGGTTTTTTAGACGAAACCTTCCAACTAGTAGTCCACAACTGGTTAATCAAAGTGCATGGTATGTGCTGTCCTGACTGTGGGACAGTGCATGTAAAAGACCACATGCTGCTTATCGAAAAGAGTAGCCTATTTGGCAGCAGCAGGTTTCCTCTAAAAAAAATAGGTCAGAATGACCATATGATTGACGTCCAATAGCCAATGATAAGATAAAAATTAATGTGCTCTAGAGGTGTCGTTAAATAAAACAAACTTTACTTTTCAACCACCACAAAGGGTATTCTTTCCAATTGACAACAAGAGATATTTAATTATATAATTGTATGCAGTTTCCAACAAACAGGGTGGGACACCCAGTGGCATATGGATAATTGGTCAGTGCATGTGGTGTATACCTATCTATTGTACCTTGTCGATCACTCACTTTGTGTTGGGGGCTAGTACTGAGATTAAAAATCCCATATCTCAACCGAGATTTGATCCCATTACCTACCAGCTGTGAGTCCGACAGTATAACCATTAAGCCACATGGGCTGGTTTCTCAGTTAAGATTACACAATCAGTGATTCATTCACCTTTTTATACTGCCTGAGTAATGGATGGTGTAATACAACAAAAGCAAAAGACTTTTATTTTTCTTATCGACAGAAGAAACCTCACTACCAAATGCTTACATTTATTACTTAACAGTGAATGTGATTGATGTTATTCACGTCACTAACCTCGACACTGGTTAATCCCGTAACAACAGTGTTTTCAGACAGACTTTACTGCTTATCTACAAGACACGCCCGTACTACTGCTGTACAAATAAATACACCCACCATTACATCAAATATTAGTTTGTCTTTATTATTAATCTTCTAAATGGCTACCAGCACAAAACCAATCGGAACAATCTGATTCAGTGTCCCAGACCCCAGTGTGTGGCTGGTTGGTAAGAAGCTGTGTGTTATTAATTGTTGGCATCATAGTTAAAGGATTTATGTTTATTGCGATGGCAAGAATCCAAAGTAATCAAATCAACCTCTCAAATTATACATATTAACATAAAATTAATGCTATTAAAGGAATATAGACAATTCCATTGGGAAATTGAAGGGGTGGCTTAGACCACACACAGGATGGAACTGGGAGAAACAAACACTGTATTCACAAAGCATTACCTATGTTACACGTCACACTCATATTTTATTTTATTTTATTTATTTGTTTTTAATAACACCACTACAGCACAGGCCTGGAAATAATTATGTTAGGTCAGCTGGTCAAAATGTCCAGCATCAATCAGTTTGTGCCAGGCATTAAAGGAAATGTTCCTGACAAACAGTTTAATGTAAACTATTTAAACAAAATACACAATTTAGTTTTTATGGTATATGCTTTTTATTATTTAATTCTTCACTATTTTTTCAACAGATACAAGCTGTATTAAGCTGACTTTATACAGAAATATCATTTTTACCAAAAGTTAAAACATGAGTGTTGGACAAAATGATCGACACAATTAACTTTGTGACTGTCAAATCTTCCAAAATGAAAAATTTATACTGGTCATTGTCCTTGACCACCCACTTATTTCCAGGCTTGCAGCACATTGATTTATTAAGTACTGGCTATTGGATGTCAAACATTTTGGTAATTCTGACACATCTCTACTGACATCCTATTCCTCCAAAACAGTAAACTAAATTTCAATAATAATAAAAAATCAAGCAGAAAAGTAAAAAAGAAAAAAAAAGGACACATTGTCCTTGACCCCTCTTGCTCCCAGTAAATACTACCACAATACTTTTCACTTCTTTAAGGACTAATATATGTATGATCACAGTTGGTACACACTGAAAGCACGAAGCTGTGACAATGGTCACTTTCAATTACCCAATAACAACCAAAGTATTTTTGAAGTTTTCAGCCGAAATGCCTGACTCATGATTTGCTGCTGAAGAAAACTAAACTGTCCGACTGAATTCAAAATGAACAATGACCTGCCGAGAGAAAATTTTCTGAACACCTTCCGACGTCCTAATCACATGAAACACGAAACATCCGCCATCTTTTTCAATTGTATTTTGTAGAGACGAACATGAATTTCCTCAATTAGATGACTCAGATCACTTACAGGTGTCACGGCTGTCTCCTCTAATGGTATTTCAATACATCACCAACAGGAGCATTTCAAACTGTTCATGCTTTATCAAAGTGGAAATGACATTTTGCGGATGATGGTGTTTTAATACATCGCTTAACATGACTTTCAAACTGTTCAGAGAGCCTCAGTGGTCCAGATGAAGGGCATCGAACTTGCAAGATGATGACAGTGGTTGAAAACACATAGTCAAGTGTAAGTGTGAGCCATCCTATGTGTCAAAATTACCAAATGTTTGACATCCAGTAACAATACCAATACCTGATGATTAATAAATCAATGTGCTCTCTAGAGGTGTCATAAAAAAAAAAACCCAAAAACCCCAATCAAACTGTTCATGTTTTATGAATGTGGAAATGACGTATTGCAGATAATGGTGTTTTAATACATTGCTTAACATGACTTTCAAACTGTCCATGTTTCATGAATATAGAAATGCAATATAGTTGATGGTGATATTTTAATACTTCTCCAACATGATGGTGGACACCATTTTATAGACCACATGGACACTATTTTATAGACCACATGGTACAACAAAGATGGCCATGTTTATATCTGCTAGGATCCATCTACTGGAATAGTCACATGATTATGTAATTAGTAGCAGACATTCTGATTGGATGAAAGCACTATATGTATAGAATGTCATCATATTAGATGGTCTTAATTTCCGGAATTTTTCTGGGGCTTCCAAATTTTAATATCTCTGGCATAAAATATTTTAAATATGGATGTGGGCATGGGTCAAAATTATGACCTGACCTGACCATTAGAAACATAATAGTCTTATAAGACGAAATAACCAATTATAAGTAAAGCAAACAAACTATTGCATATATTTAAACATATAAAACTATATTGCAATTTTATGCTTCAGAGTAAATGAAAAGTAGTGGGTTTTTTTTTCCAATGGCCATCTGCCGATACGTAACAGCCTTTAGTTGTAACTATTCAGTATAAGTGATTCTCTTTAAAACAATTTTCAGTTACTGATTCAGTCACATTTTTCTGCTCATATTTTTCTGAGGTGACAACAATGGTATTTCCACAGTCTGCTGTAAAATACAGGTATATACGTTTAAGAACTATAAACACTACCAAACAATGAACCTGTTGTGAAAAGACAATAAGGTTTAGCATCTGACAGAAAGAAAAATTAACTGTTCACTTTGATGGCAAAAATCATAAAACTGTGTTTGATGTTCCCCTAATGCGCTAGCTCATGTCGCTTTACGGCATTCAAGGAGGTCTTGACAAAATACAGCAATAGTGGTTTCAGCCAAAAAAATATGACAAAATTACAGGAATGAAGATTAATATATTAATGTTATTTGTAGCAAAGGACATTCCTTTGATTATTATACTATAAATTAATAATGATGGACAACATATTTTATTGGTTCACAAGCCATAAAGAAACCATAAAATTCGCTATTAGTAATGTTTTAACAAACTTTATACTTGTACAAGAATGTTACTGTATACTGCAAATTTCATGTACATTTTAATTGAACTATTTTTGAAAGGACACAAAATGAAACTCACATACTTTGAGGAACAAGTTAAAAATTAATAAAAAATATGAAATACAGTTAAGATTAAAATATATAGCAAGTTAAAAATTATGAAATACAGTTGAGATTAAATGATAATTACAAAAAGTAAAGTACAAATTTAATTAATAAAAATTATGAAAAAATAATGAAATACAGTTAAAATTAAATGATAATTACTGTTTAAAAAAAGTACAAGTTTATGGGATTACTGTAAAAAGACAACAAATATCTGTTTTTCACAATTTTTATTTATTTGGTTTGACGACACCACTAGAGCACATTGTTTTATTATTTACCCCCCTCCATCTCAAAAGTAAACATTGGGGGTTAAATTCTTATAATAAAATCAACTTTCTAATAATTATTTAATTACAAATATTTTTAATACCACTAACAAATTCATTCCTAAATATAATTTCTATGCCTAAGTAATAATTATATTTTTTAGCATTAATTCTGAATTGATTAATTTACGATTAAAAACATTAGATTCTTATTGCTTCCCATGGTGTAAAGTAGCGAAAATCTAAAAGGATTCTTGTAAAATTTCATGGAATAGGAGATCCAAACAATTCTAGGAAGTGGTCGGTTGTTGGATCGATCCCACTCAGTAGACCCATTTGCAGTTTGGGCTATTTTCTGTTCCAACCAGTGGTCCACAACTGCTTCATCAAAGGCTGTCGTATATACTGTCCTGTTTGTGGGACAGTGCATATAAAAGACCCCTTGCTGCTTATTGGAAAGTGTAGCCTATGTGGCAGTGGTGAATTTCCTCTAAATAAATATGTCAGAATGACCATATGATTGATGTCCAACAGCCGATGAAAAGATAAAAATCAATGTGCTCTAGAGGCATCATTACATAAAACAAACTTTACTTTACTGTTTTAAACAAGGAGTTAGCAAATGTGAATGGAGTACTGTAGTGGATAGCTAAAATAAAATGTAAAGCTTGAACGTGATTGGAGTACTGGAATGGATTGCTAAAATAGCATGTAAAGCTTGACAGTATGTTTTAAACAGGGAGTCAGCAGAACGTGAATGGAGTACTGGAATGGATAACTAAAATAGCATGTATAGCTTGACAGTGACCGCAGCACCATAAACCTGTCATCATAATGTGTTCTCAAAAAAAGGTTAACATGACATGCTTTTTCAAACATAAAAGTAGCGCCCCACTAGGAAACCATTGCTCCATGACAGCCGCTTTGTATGGCTGCAGCTAAGCCACGATCCACTTCAAAGGCATAGAGGAAAACAAAACACACACGAAGCTTTCGTTAATGTGTTTATAGTTTATCTACTATGCGCTCGTTGTTTCATGACTTACCAGTTCAAGGTTATACCCAAAGTGGTCAATTTAACAGTATTTCAGTGAAAGCTATTTCAAATATGTTTTGTTGGTCATTCCTTAGTAACTGACTTAATCAGTGCATAAATGATGAACAGTTTTTTTACTGATGGCATGACCCACAAGTAAGCTATGAATTTAACATGAGAATCACAGTCCCAAACACTTTTCATGTTCATTAGCTAAATACAGGACCCCTTAATCAGCTCCACTCCCTTCCACCCACTCTGTTCTGGCCTGTAAGAACCACATTACATTTCCAGCTAGACATAAAATCATACTATGCCAATTAGAAAAAGTGCTAATTTCAAGCAAACTTATTAATGTTAACCTAATATTAACTGAATGGACAGGTGGAACAAATTATCACTATATGTTATTGCAAAGTTCAATACAAACTTATAGAATATTTCTCAAATATATTTTAAAAGAAACTTTACTCTCAAAAATGCAAAAGTAGTCTTTACCAAAAGAAATGGGTGAATATTTGTGCCTGTGTGTGAGTAGTGAATGGATGGTATTTTTAGCCTTCAAAGGTATTGTTTATGTCCATTACTTTTTTTAAAGAAATGTATTGGAGATCTATTAGAAAATGTCTTTAAAAACTTAAAATAATTTATAATATACCGTATTAGAAGTACTCAGATGGCAGAAAACACAAACAGACCTATCCCACATCTTATTTATTCTGTCAAGACATCTTTTAAATCATTAAAAATCTCACCGACACCAACAAAAACAAGTTTATTTTTTTGTGTACATCTCAAATTTTATTACCACGCATATTGATTGTACTTATTTATCATGACAAGCTGCACAAAAGCCCTCTTTAAATAAAAAAAGCATTTAATACTACTTTGAAAATGTGACACTGGCTTTGAAAGAAATCATCTTGACACGACAACTTAAAGAATCGGCCGGGTATATGATGTCATCTCGTACGCGGTTTCCGATTACTTGCTTATTTGTTTACAGCGGTCAGCGAGCAAGTTTTGGCCTCCGACAATGTCTCCCTAGTCATTCATGGATCTCCAATACCCAAGCCCATTCATTGACAATGGCCGGGTATGGAAACTTAGTGTCACATAGTGCATCGACACCGCAATACAGTGGCTTTGTAAATGGGGTTAGGTTTGCTGTGGTGAGATCTCTATAAACATTGCTCCGTTACCACATACGGTGGCGTTTATATTGATTTATATCATTTGCTCACATCAGATAACACATTCTCATTGTTGAAGCCAAATAAACATGATGTCACACAGAGTAATTGGGTCAGGTTTATTGATATTATGATGCAGAATGACATGAAAACACCCGTACTTTTATCAGAGCACTTTAAAAAAATCAATTTTACAGATACGTTAAGAATGTGAAAATAGACAGGTTAAGGAGGTAAATAAGCTATTTGTGTACTTACTGAAATCCAAGAAGTATTATTTATCTTAATATCTAGACTTAATTAATATATTCTATGATACAATGGATATATATGGATATTCACAAAATGTATACAGGCAAGTTGGGTCTCAATTTCCATATAAGAATTGAAGTGTCACCAGAATTCCCTATTTGGATATCTAGAGAGCCCCATACCAATCCAGTGAGACCTACTGCTTGATATGAATAAATCACATAAATGGTTGAAACATCACACTCATATGTTATAAAAACAGTGAATCCCATGCTGCTGTTTGTTTGTTCTTCTTTTGATTAACAACACAACAGCAGACTGATTTATTAACCACTTGGTGTCTGACGTTGGTAATTTCGGCATGCAGCCAGCCTCTGATGGATTTTGAATCACCATCTGCAGCTTGAGAATCCATGTCCTATTATTGGACAACTATGGCTCACTGAGAATCTTACATAATGACCATGAGTACTGGACTAGCCTAAATATTGATAATTGCATATAAAATAGTAATTAATATTTGCATACTTGTAGTCATTAGGTATAGCAGAAGACTTTTTTTGTTCTATTTGAGGCAATAGAACTGGCAGCAGAAATTCACGTTGACAATCAGCAGTGCGACTGTAAAAGCTGCTGTATAAATGTTTTGCAGAAGCATTATATTGCAATCATAAAAAATATGGAGTGGGATGTAGCTCAAATGGTAGCGAGTCTGCCTGTGAACCGGTCGGTCGTCAGATCGATCCTTCTCAGTGGACCCATTTGCAGTTTGGGCTATTTTTCCGTTCCAGCCAGTGGTCCACAACTGGTTTATCAAAGGCCGAGGAATGTGCTGTCCTGTCTGTGGGACGGAGCATATAAAATATCCCTCGCTGTTTATCGAAAGGAGTAGCCTATGTGGCGGCTGTGGATTTCAGAATGACCATATATATGACGTCCAATGGCCGATGATAAGATAAAAATCAATGTGCTCTAGAGGGGTCGTTAAATAAAACAAAATTTACTTTTCATTGTTCTACGTCTCTCTTTCACACTTTTTTCACAATCTATTTTTATCTCCATTATTCTCTCTTCATTTCTTTCTATTTTATTCTTTCTCGCTTTACGTCTCAGTATATTAACTAATTAATCTGGAGAACTAATTAGATAGAATAATGTGGCGTCAACAAATATGTTTATCCAGTATTCATCCTGTCACTTATCTAAAACAGAACTGCATGCAACATTGCCTAATAATCTGTATATGCTTGTCCTATTTTTAAACATGACGTCAGCGAAATATTTGTAAATGAACCCTGATCGTTTAGAAAATTGGCATGCATTAATAATGTATAATCTGACTATTAACAGTAACACACGACATAATTTATGTATTTCAAAATTAGTATATTTATTAACTGAATATTGGATGCATTATTTACGACATAACCTTCTATCGCTTTCATTTTGTTTTGTTTAACGACACCACTAGAGCACAGTGATTTGTTAATCATCGGCTATTGGACAGACAGACAGATATTTTATTAATGTCTCGCCTTATGTACACAATAATGAAATAAAATTTAAGATACAGATATAAAAGTACATTAGGCATTCCTTACAAGAACTATGAGAGACTATCAAATTTTAAACATAAACGTACGTGCATATATATA
>JAULBS010065321.1:0-22649 GCA_032355785.1 Symmetromphalus regularis | reverse complement strand
GCCCACCTCGAATCTGGGTTGGGGTGTTTGTCCCCCCCCCCCCCCCCCACCCATCCTGGGCTCCACATCTTAAGGCAAGGGTGCCAGACCTGGTGGAATGCCAGTTCTTCAGATTATCTGAAGATTTTAATGCTTGTAGAATACAGGAAATAATGATCAGTATATTTAATTTCTAAAATACCCAGGGATCATTGTTAATACAAATCACAGACAACACATTAAACCAAAATTTGGTTAACAAGTCCGTGTTTAATAGCTTTTATAGTGAATCTTAAGAAAAAGAGTAGTAGTAAGCAACAGGAATTTATTGTCACATTTTTTATTTTTTAAATTTATTAAATATGTTTATAGTGTGCAAGTTGTACAATGTATTAATTCTTGCACACTTTATTAAAAAAGTGCAATAAATAACATTGGGGCAAAAATGGGTATGTGTATTTATTGCACACATTCAACAAATATTAACATCACTTTAACTAAAATAAGATGTTAAATTCTGAAGATTTGTCAAAATGTTGGATAGCACTACACGTATTGTTTGACAATTGTTTTCTATAATATGTCATTAAACCATTGACCTAATATCATGAGTTTAAAAAGAATTCCTTATGCATTCAACACGTAAATAATAAAAGAAAAAAATTACTAAACTGCTTAAAAAGGCCACTATTATTATAGCAGGATTAAACAGGTATGTAATAAAATGCCACCTTTACTCACAAACAGTAACGACAGATAGTGTCCCATTGGATGAATCAAAGATACGATATTATTTGCTGTACATTTTGATCAGTAATGAATAAACAGATGCACGAACATAGAGTGATTTCTGCTGACTAAAATGAACTTACTATTCTGAATTCCAAAAAGTGCCTGGATTGGTCTGAAGAACATCATACCCACCATCATGATGGGAAAGATAGAAATCGAGTTACCAGCCATCCACATTATAAACATGTTCATCGGAACTTGCTTAATTGGTCCTAGTGCAATATCCCACGATCTCTGAAAAGAAAAGGAGTATATAATGAGTAAAATTCAAATTACCTAACAAGATAAAACTTTTAAAATAGCTAAAACATTACAAGAACTTACTTTGCCAAATTAAAATAAAATCTGAAAACAATTTTTTTTTAAATGATTGATGACAAATCTGGAAGAGGTGTGCAGTCTTGATAGCAAAAGAAGTAAAGGAAATGAAATGGAAACGATTGTTTAATGACATCCCAGCACATTGTTTGTTCTGCAGCTCTAAGGTGTCTGACATTGTTTTTTTTCAACTCATGGTCTTTACAGGAAATCTATTACTGTCACATAGGCAATTCTTTTATATTAGCTCTGACAGAGAGAACAGCACATACAGGGCCTCTGATAAACCAGTTGTACCCACTGAGCAGAAACAGAAGTAACTGTACTACATGCAAGTAGCCATTGTTCTTTCATTCTCCCCGGACCCAATGCCCTTGTCTAATGACACGGGGCCAGTGGCGAGCATGCCCGAACCAAACTGGACATGGGCACGTCATAAAACTACTTTAAGTTAAGTGTTCTTCCAATGTCTATACCTTACAGGGGTGGAAATACTCTAAAATTCCTGTAGGCTCTCTATATAGGTGAGCTATAAACTGCATCAGCTCAAATACACAATAAGAGTATAACTATAAACACAAATTAACTGCTGGTCCATTGGGTTTTACTCCCAGTTTTAGATGATGTCTGTCAGCCAAAACTAGTTGTGATACCAGTATTCCAGCATGTCGACCCCTGCAATAACATTGTCAATCATTAATAAACATTTAACAGGTTATATTAAAGAATATATGGTTTAATATTTCAGATAGCTGTAAGAAATTATGTATTACACCATTACATACCTTTACAATAAGATTTTGATCTGCTCCATCTTGCGCCCTTTCTTGCATGATTCCTTCCTGTACAAAACCTACTGGGTATGGCAAAGTACTGGCTGGTACCACTCTGTGCCTTGCTCTATAATATATAAGTATGGATCATACAACTAAAAGTCATGCTACTAACAATGCAGATATTATTTGAATCGATTTTGTCCGAACTTAATTGAGAAAGTGTTAAAACAGTATGGAAAACCAAATAAATTAATTTTATAAATGTTTTAAGAAATGAATTTTTATTATAAAAGTATTAAAACCAGTGGTTTCTTATGCCGGTGCCGTAAAGGCATAATATTGAAACTGAAAATAAAATGTTTTTGACTAATTATTATAAAACATCGTACTATTTCTTTAATAATAATATTTTAAAAAAATACATTAAAATATTTTTATAATAAAAAACCTGAAATCAAGAAATGCCACGATAATACATAATTCCGGGTATTTTAAATGGCAGTCTTTCCGTTGAACTAGATTCAACGTGTAAATTTTCACTGGTGTGTACATTTTTAGGAATTCAGGATAAAAATGCTACTAAATACTTACGATACGAGAGATCTAGAAGACGAATCGACAGTATCATAATTTCTTTCAGTAATAAAATCGATTGCCCATTTTCGTTCCCTGCTTCTTGATGCCATGATTTCTATTCTGCTGCTGTAATTCCTCCTTAACTGTGCACAGAAGAAACTCAACGAAATTCCCTCCAGTCTTTGCGGGTAAAACTCCTTTTAGAAATTAAGAAAAAAACGAAGTGTCCCTGAACCTACAAGATAACTTTTATACGTTTACATTCACACATATTCGAATTCAAATCTATATTAAGCTGTATGATAAAAGGGATTACATCTTTCAGCCTGTGTTAAGTAATATTCCTTCTGCACCATCAGTTAGTTAATATCCTAATTTTTAACATAGTCTAGGACACTTGTGCTATGCAGATTATAAACAATATCAACCATATTGCAGCTGTTTTATTTGGGTTATGTCATTTTGGCATGATTTATTAGGTTTATAAGATCATTTTGACAGCCGGTTTATTAGATTTTATAATGTCATTTTGGCATCTGTTTTAAAGGTTTATAAGATTTCATTCTGACATCTGTTTTATTAGGTTTATAATATGTCATTTTGACAGCTGTTTTATTAGGTTTATAATATTTCATTTTGAGTTGTTCTATTAGGTTTATAATATATTTGTAACTATTTTGACATCAGTTTTATTGGTTTATATTTCATTTTGACAGCTGTTTTATTAGGTTTATAACGTAATTTTGACAGCTGTTTTTGTTAGGGTTATAATGTCATTATGACAGCTATATTTGGTCTGAACGATTTTTTTTAGAGACCACATGTGTATTTCACATTAATTAAAATTACCTATATAATCAAGATTTCTGCCAGTGACACACAACAAGTATAACAGGCCGTAATGTCATCATTGTCTGTGGAAAGATGCATAAAAATCTTGTGATACTAATCTAAAAGTGTAGCCTATGTGGTGGAATCAGGTTTCTTCTGTGAACCAAGTTAGTAGTTGCAAATGCCAAGAGTTTGACACATATTACCCATTAAACAACCCCTGTGGTGCAATGGTAGTTCAGGAACTTAATGCTTATTGGGGATGCCAAATCAATAACCAATAATCAATAAGCAGCCTGTCAATTTTGGACAAGTGCTATGGTTAAGATGTTGGTCTCATGGTTGGTAGGTATTAGGATCAAATTTCAATTGACAAGAAATTTTTAATATCAATATAGACTCCAATGCAGGGGGTGTGCTTTGCAAGACTCAGTGGGTAGGTGTACCAATCAATGACACAACTGGTTTATTAAAGGCCATGTTATGTTATATCCTGTCTGTGGGAAAGCCTTTATAAAAGATCCCTTGCTGCTAATCAGAAAGAGTAGCCTATGTGACAGTAGCAGATTTCCTCTGAAGACTTGAGTCGTAAAACACCTTATGTCCAACACCTAATAGCTGCTGAATAAATAATGTGCTAGTGTTGTTAATCCATTCCTTTCCTGAGAACTACTAATAAACAATTTATTTTTTTAAAGTGGTAACATACATTTTTCAAATTTTTTCGTTTCAAATTTGTCATTACTCAACACGGGTGTTACCAGAAAATTTTCTAAAGAGAAAGGCAAACGAGGTAGCTTAGAGACAATCAAAATATAAAGTTCTGGTATATTTCTAAGACTGAATTCTGTCTGTAGACTGAAATTTGAAATCCGTGTCAATATATGTACCCTTTATTTAATGTAAGCACTATAGGCAGATCCAGGAAGGGTGCAGGGCATGCTCCCTCACTTTCTTTTTCACAAGGTCCTTCATTTTTTCTGCTGTTCATCTGTTCCCTTCACATTTTGTTTTTCTTAACAAGCATTATGTGCCATATCATTCCATTTCAAACTTTCTGTATATCGCCATTATAACTGCACCATCTTCAGGTAAAATATCACAAAACATATATTTATGAATTATGTGACCACATACAAATCTGGAAGTTTGATTGCTGGATAAAGCACCCACAGCAGTTATTTATGTACCACTTAAAGAAATACAATCAGGTCTCCATCTGTATTTTTCAAAACACAAAACAATTTCTTTTTTTATAGAAAATGTAAGTGGATGCAGAAATTTTTAGTGTTTTTAATATTGCAAGGTGGGGTGGAATCCAGTGTTTGTTACGACAAACTTGTAATTGGAAGAAAAAAAAAACTGGTGACTTAAGGATTGTCTAAAACCCACCAAACCTTTTATAATCTATGTAATGGCAAAAGATCAGACATTCTGAAGGGATCAGATGGCATGTTTAGGCATGGCAGTAATGTGCATTGACAATGACTAGCATGAGAATTCATGTCCTACCATTGGACCACTGGTTTGTTTTGTTTAACCACACCATAAGACCACATTGATTTATTAATCATCGGCTATTGGATGTCAAACATTTAGTTATTTTGACACGTAGTCAAGTGTGAGCCAACATCCAAGGGGTTTTGAAAAAGTCATCAGTTTAAGTCAGAAATTCTACCGCTGTAGCACAGGGGTTTGCCAAACATTTATAGCATTCAGACTAGTCTTCATGACAGTAGCAGATTATTTCTGTGAACCACGTGTCACAAATACCTGTTTTAAATACAGTAAAAAAGTTAAGTTTTATTTGACGCCTCTAGTGCACATTGATTTTTCTTATCATCGGCTATTGGACATCAATCATATGGTCATTCTGACATATTTATTTAGAGGAAACCCGCTGCCGCCACATTGGCTTCTCCTTCTGATAAGCAGCAAGGGATCTTTTATATGCACTGTCCTAAACAGGACAGCACATACCATGGCCTTTGATAAACCAGTTGTGGACCACTGGTTGGAAGGAAAATGTTTTAAATACATAATAGCTGCTGATTAACCAATGTGCTAGGGTGTTGTTAAATAAACAATCCTTTTTGTACTGAACAGCACATGGATCAGTTATATCGATTTTCTCCAAACGGGACAGTACAAACTAAGCTTTTGATACAGCTCTTGAAATTGTCAGCAGTAATCAACAATGTTGTGGAGATTGCCAGTGTTTCGTACTCAGCACTTTTTTTTATTATTATTAAAAATAAAGTACACTTTTACCCTAAAATTGAAGTGGAAAATATTTTGTACACCATTTCTCCACATCATTTTTTTAATTTCAGGAGTTGTTGATACACTATCTATATACTGGTGGAATCTGGAGTCTAGTTACATTTAATTTGCGTGGCAACAACTCTCCAGACATTACATTGTCATAAGCAAAGAAATTAAATGAAAAGACAACAAGCAACATTTAAAAAAAAAAATGACAACACAACAAGTAACATTTTTTTTTTTTTTACTTTTGTATTAAAACTGCCACAATTCAAATACTTGTAATTGGCAATAAATCACATTAAAAAATATATCTGACAAACAAAGACAAGCAAAATCCCATTGCTATTTGTCATCATGGCATAGCAGGACTGTACCATGTTTTGAAGTGTCTGTCCACACACTACAGACCAAACACTGTCAGTTTGATGAGGTGGATAAAACTACTCATCACTCCAATCTTCATCGAAGAAAATAAAACATTCTTTACACTGACAAACATTTGCTTCTAAACTTCCTGTCATAGAATACAGCGTTTGCAATCCAAATTCAGAAAATCTTAATTTTTCATTCATGATCCAATGTTGGTGAAAATAAATATGAAGTGAATCCTGTAGAAAACAGTATTAGTCTAATTCATGATTAAGTAAACAAGATAGAGTAGGTAATTGTATCTCAACACCAGATAAACTGTATAATCAAGAAACTGGACTTTTAGATATTTGGCATCACAACATTAAAAAAATTATCTCATAATTTTTTTTTTTTTTTTTAATGAAACCCAGATAGATATTTGGAATCACAACACTAAAACAACCTGTCAAATTCAAACATTTCTGTAAATTAGGCAGATTAGGACTGTTCACAAAATCTACATTTTCCTATTCATGTAAATATTCTGCCACCACCACCCACCCCCACCTATTCATACACTTAAAATATTAGAGGAGAAATTTTAATCAACATGTTTAACTGTTAGTACAAACATGTTCCTTTGCCATGACCCCCTCTTTCTGAGAGTATGCAGAATGATACTGTTGGATTTTGTTTAAAGACACCACTAGAGCACATTGATTTAATAATCATTGGCTATTGGATGTCAAGACATTTGATAGTTTTTACACTTGGTCAAGTGTGAGCCACCCTTCAATGAAACTTGACTAACCACATGTTTGGCATCACAACACTAAAATTAATCTCATACCAGACCTATTGGAGTTATAAACAATCTAAATACCAGAAACCTGTGTATTGGATTATCAGGTAATTGGTATCGTGAATGTCTTACCCGGCACTTTGTAAATTGGAGTAATCTGGATTTTTTAAAATCATAATATTAAAAAATATCTAATCCAAAAATATCTGTGAACTGAAGAGAAAACGGATTTTGTACTGTAATACTCAGAGATGAAAGTGAAGTCTGTCTAAAAATCCTGAAAAGTATATGAAACTAGTAATGGAGCACTTCCCTGAAAAAATCAAGGTTTTATTTTTCATATGCTAAAACTCATGAATTCAAGATAAAACTGGAAATCTTTCTTCTCCGAATACAAAAAAAAAACCTGTCATTTCAATCCCTTAAATTGTCAGTGGCAATCGGCAATGTCGTGAAGATTGCCATGAAGTTTTTCATTCTCTGTGGTATTTTTTGGCCATGGACAATTTTTTTTTTTTTAAAGTATACCTTTTTCTTATTATTAAAAATAAAGTTTACTTTATGCTAAAATTGCCGTGGACATTACTTCTTCACAGCATTTATTTTGCCGTGGACATTTTCTTAACTACAATGAAGACATTGAATGAATCTCATTTAGACAGTCTATTGTAATTTTGTTCACAGAATTCCAGTATCGTTTGCTCATTATGGTGCCATCTGATACAGACAAGTTCGAGAATATCACAGACTGAAGTGTTCTGACCCTTTAACAAGATTCACCACCGGCTCAGCTTAAGAGAGACTGCGTGGCCATCACCAGCATTTTAACACTGCGCGTCAACTTGTCATTGGGGTGCTGAGACATAAACACTTTGAGTTTTTGACACAAGCTGGACAGGACTCCAGTCATATGTTCCACAGTAACCGGATTCGAGGTGTCCAGGTTCATAACAGCTTCTTCCAGATACCTGAAATATGAAAATCAAATATTATTTTGAAATATTAATCTATGGTAGTTTTCATTTATTATATCAAATATATTATATACAATTTTTTTTTTTTTTTTTTTATGTGCTTAACCTTTGTTTGGATCTAAATAGAGAAAAAAAATGTAAATAATTTTGGAATTGAGAAAAAACAATATCGTTTTAATTTAAAAAATATTTTTTATACTCTTAAGTTACTAGTCTAAGCTTAATTTTGAATTTACTGTCTGGGGAGAGATCCACTATAGTAGATTGAATAGAACAAACATATGAAACAAATGTAATGCTCTAGCTTACTTCATTTTACTGAATAATGATACAAAACAAATAGTGTTCCAACTTCATTTTGAGTTATTGTTTCAGGAAAAATCCACTATAACAGACTGAATAATGATACAAAACAAATAGTGTTCCAACTTTTCATTCTGAGTTACTGTTTCAGGTGAAATCCACTATAACAGACTGAATAATGATACAAAACAAATAGTGTTCCAACTTACTTCATTTTGAGTTACTGTTTCAGGTGAAATCCACTATAACAGACTGAATAATGATACAAAACAAATAATGTTCCAACTTACTTCATTTTGAGTTCTACCATACCATGCCAAACTTACTTCATTTTGAGTTCTACCATACCATGCCAAACTTACTTCATTTTGAGTTACTGTTTCAGGAAAAATCCACTACAACAGGCTGAATAATGATACAAAATAAACAGTGTTCCAACTTACTTCATTTTGAGTTCACTGTTTGAGGAGAAATCGGCAGACAGCTGACTGATCAAAGACAGCAATACAGGCTGAGCCAGCGGACACGGCGATGAACCAAACACTTGACTGGGGTTCACCGTCTCACACACGAACATAACCAGATCTAAATTCGATGCAGACAGAGCCTGAAAATAGAAATAGCATGAGTCTTCATGAATTGTAGAAATGATGGAACAAAGTGTTCCTACTGGTAACAACCTGTGAGACTTTCCATATACACTAACGAGAACCCAAAGTAAAGTTTGTTTTATATAACAACACCTCAAGAGCACATTGATTTTTATTTTATCATTGGCTATTGGACGTCAATCATATTTATTTAGAGAAAACCCACTGCAGCCACATAGGCTACTCTTTCTGATAAGCTGCATGGGATCTTTTATATGCACTGTTCCACAGAGAGGACATACCACAGCCTTTAATGAATCAGTTGTGGACCACTGGTTGGAACGGAAAACAGCCCAAACTGCAAATAGGTCCATTGAGAAGGATCGATCCGACGACCTACAGCTTCACAGGTAGACTCCCTACCGTTTGAGCTACATCCCGCGCCCCTAACGAGAACCCATTCTATCAGCAATCTGAACTTGACGTAAGACAATTTGACATGGGTTTCAATAAGCAAAGTGTTTCTGTGAAATGAGATTGAATTACATTCTGTGTTAAATCACTACAGGCCTTACGTTCAGGACAGCCTAGCGTTAGTAGGCACTATCAGGGTATCCACCAGAAAATAATTTGAGGGTACGCTGTGGGGGGTGGGTCTGGGGTTACTCCACGAGACAACTTTGACATATGTTAGCTACAATTATTGTTGTATAATAACAGTCTAACTGATTACTGATGCTGGCTTTGATGTCTATGGCTCCTAGAAGAACCTATAAAAAAAATTATTACAACAATTTGAGGGCACAAAGTCGTACCCTCAGAAACTTTAAGGGTATAGCAATTTCACTGGTTCCAAATGATGTCACTGGGTTTATGATGAAGTATGAAAACCAGTCTACCAGATCTTGAATGGAAAGCAGAATCTTTTTTTTAATTTAACGACGCCTCTAGAGCACACTGATTTTTATCTTTATCATCAGCTATTGGACGTTAATCATATGGTCATTCTGACATATATATTTAGAGGAAACCTGCTGCCACCACATAGGCTACTCTTTCCGATAAGCAGCAAGGAGTCTTTTATATACACCGTCCCACAGACAGGACAGCAATGTAGATGTTGATTAAATGTACCTGCTGGAATGCCTCATTGACGCTACCCATGCGAATCAAGTTGACAATCGACGCCTTCGTAGACTGAACGGGATTAAGTTCGGGCGATATCTGGATGGGTGTGGCTGCTCCAGAACGCACGTAGTTCATGAGCTGGTCGCTGATGCTGGCTCCATGCTCCCGCACAGCCAGACTGACTTCCTCCTTAACTGCAGCTCGCACGTGATTCAACGTCTTGTCCTGCAGACTGAAAAGCAAAGTTTTTTTTATTTAACAACACCTCTAGATCACAATGATTTTTATCTTATCATCGGCTATTGGACATATGTTTTAAGAGGAAATCCACTGCAGAAATACTCTTTCCAATAAACAGCAAGGGGTCTTTTATATGCACTGTCACATAGACAGGACATCATATATTATGGCCTTTGACGAACCAGTTGTGGACAACTGGTTGGAATGGAAAATAAACCAAACTGCAAATGGGTCCACTGAGAAGGCCTGCAGACTGAAATAAAATATTTATATGGGAGTAAAATAACATGAATGTTTATTTACATGTTTCCTTAATTAGCAGTTATCAGATTCAGGCCTCTTTGTTTCATTCATGCATCGGTTATGCAAATTTATTTCGCATAACTGATTTACCATTCGTGTAAAATTTTCTAAATAAAGTTTCTATATTACCTTTTCTCGGAGTACAAACAACTACTGATTTCCGACATGTATAATTATAATTACATGTAACAGAAATTATAAATACCAGTCTAGATAAAATACTTGTGTTAGGATATATAATGTATATTCTCATTGGTTGTTAGATGTCGCAAAAGGGAAGTACATCCAAATGCAGCCAATCAGGTTTAAGTCTGACGTGTACATACTGTAAATGTATATATTTATTATGTTCCTTTTTACTTCAAAGTGGTTTCCTTTATTTACTTTTTAATATTAATTTTAAAGTTCTCAATAAGTGGGAGAATGGGGTGGCTACAATATAAATAAGAAATAAACAAATATTTGAACTGACTTTGCTAGGGATGCTGTAATGTTGTCAGTTCATTCGCTATCGTAGCTACAACGCAAATAAGAAAAGCAAACATTTGAACTGACTTTACTGGGGAGTGATGCAATGTCGTCAGTTCATTTTTTATGGTAGCTACGACATAAGTAAGTAAAACACAAATATCTGAACTGACTTTTCTGCAGAGTACAGTAATGTTGTCAGTTCATTCTCTATCGTAGCTACAACGTAAATAAGAAAAGCAAATATTTTAACCGACTTTGCTAGGGATGCTGTAATATTGTCAGTTCATTCTCTATCGTAGCTACAACGTAAATAAGAAAAGCAAATATTTTAACCAACTTTGCTAGGGATGCCGTAATGTTGTCAGTTCATTCTCTATCGTAGCTACAACGTAAATAAGAAAAGCTAATATTTGAACTGACTTTGCTAGGGATGCCGTAATGTTGTCAGTTCATTCGCTATCGTAGCTACAACGTAAATAACAAATATTAATTTGAACTGACTGCTGGGGAGTGATGCAATGTTGTCAGTTCATTTTGTATAGTAGCTACAACATAAATAAGTAAAACACAAATATCTGAACTGACTTTTCTGCGGAGTGCAGTAATGTCAGTTCATTCTCTATCGTAGCTACAATGTAAATAAGTAATACAAAAGTAAATGAACTGACTTTGCTAAGGAGTGTTGCAATGTTGTTGTCATTTCATTCTGTACGGTGGCTACGATGTCTTGTTTGATCTGGTCAGAGGATGACTTAAAGTTCTCTACCAATGACTGCAGCTGTTTTAACACAGGATCGCGGGCGTCTAGCTGTCGCTGGCGGGTTCGCTCCAGATGGCTTTCCAGTTGACTGGTATCTACAAAATGTTTACAGATAAAATTAAAATTCCTGTACAATAAAAATCTAGGATCTGCACTTACAACTTAAAATTACTTTTAACTTTAATCTGGTAATAATTACATATTATAGTCTTTTTAAAATTGATCAATCTCAATCATATAAAAAAAGAAAAAAATGTGTTCATTCAAAACAAATGTCAACAATAAGAATTATTATTAAATATTATTTTGACATCACTGAGGCACATTGAGTAATTAGTCATTGGCTATTGGACGTCAAGTATTTGATAATTGTGACACATAGTACGAGCCAGCGTCTGAAGGGTTTTGAACCACTGTTGACAGCTTGAGAGTCCGCTAGACCACCGAGGCTTACACAACCGGAAAGAAACAAACTACCAATTACATAAAATGCATTTCCAGTTTTGAAAAAAAGGAAAAAAATTTTTTTTTAATGGATCCTCTTCAGCATATTGTTTTTATCTTATCATCAGCTATTGGACATGAAGCATGTGGTCATTCTGACATATGTATTTAGAGGAAACCCACTGCCACTATATAGGCTGCTCTTTTCTGATAAGCAGCAGTTTTTTATATGCACTGTCCCACAGACAAGACAGCACATAACACTGCCTTTGATGAACCAGTTGTGGATCACTGGTTGGAACAGAAATTCAAGTTTTGACACATACGCATGTTTAGGACTGTAATCTCCCAAATAGCAGGTCAAAAGAATTGTATTCATTATTTGTTCTATACTTGACGTCAAGTCAGATTGACATCATCATTTTTAACAATAGCCTTTCTTCTAGGGACTGTAGAATAAAAAGGAAAACTATTTTGGAAATTAAACGAAAGACCCAAATTTTTTTTACAAAATTTCAAGAAGATATACTGAATATTAAATTTTTTATGAAAAAAAAAAGAAAAATTGTTTGTGTTTTTGGCAATTTTTTGGCACTTTTTAGTTACGGTTTTTGTTACCGTAACAACCATATATAATCCAAAAACTTATGAAGTGAAATAATTTTGTCTATCATGTACACGTTGCAAAATGTTTGAAAGGCAGTTGTTTGTCCCTTATTTTTCAACTGAAAAGTGCTCGTGTTTTGACATTCCAATTCCGTTGACGCGAAGTATAGTGTTGCAGCATCATGAGTTATGAACATAACTTCCTACAGTGTGATCTCACATTATAATGACAGAAGGTTCAATGGGTCATTACCTTAGAAGAAATCTTTGAGTATGTAATAATTATAAGTAAAATAGTCATACATTCACTGGTTCCACGCTGAAAAGCTTCATTCATCTGATGGAACATTGCTTGAGTTGCTCGCTCAAACGATGGTACGACTAGATTCTGGAAGCTTTCACGGTAAGCAGCTTGGATTGGAGCTTGTATCACGTTACCCGCTGCATTCGCTATAGCTTCTACAGTTTGCTGCAACACAAAAAACAAAACTAATTAAATGATAAGAATGATTTAATACAAATGAAGAAGTTACTGTGTCAAAATATCCAACTAATTTTATTCATTTATCAGGTCTGTGATAGCAAATCTAATTTTATGTAACCCATTTTACATGTCCTATTTTATAAAAGGGTTACAGATATTTTTTGTGTAACTGCATATGTTGTTTTATGTATGCCAAGATCGCCGGCTACATCATTGTTGACTTTGCAACTTCTCAGTCTACTGAGGTCCACGATAAATGATAAAAATATATAAATCATAAAAATCTAATTTAATGATAAAACATCACAAATTATAAAACATCATAGCATACATTGTAGAATCAGTAACTGCACTTACTCGAGATCGGACCATCTTGGCAATGTTATCTTTGAGCAAAGCATCTGTGGCTGTCAGCTTCTGAGCAAGATCCTGATGCAGCTGTTCTCTCAGAGGCTCCATAGTCTTGGCAATGCCTACAACAATAACAATTGTTGTTTAGTAACACTCCAGCAACATGTTTAACCACTAGATATTAGGTTTCAACAAGCCTACAGAAAAAATATCATAGTTTATTTTTTTCAATTAGCAGCTATGGTTTGAATGGCATTTTTCCAAAGACAGGATTTTATTTAATACATAACAAAAAATAAGACGACTTTAAATCTCTCTGCCAACTCCTATGTATTTGTAACACATGGTCTACAGAATAAACTTGGTTCTGCTACAACTAGTTTATTATTTTCAATTATGAGCTTCAGGGTCTTCAAAAATACATTTTCTCAAAGACAGAGATATTATTTAATACATAACGAAAAATCAGGTGATTTTTAACATCCCCTGCCTCGTATTTTTAATATGAAATTTCAATGCAAACAACATATTTCATAACCACAATCTCTAAGAATTGCTAAGAAAAAATTACTATTATCTAAATATTTTTTGATGAATAGAACGATACTTTATGACAAAGAGAAATAAACAATACAGTGTTCCACACCATGTAGAAATGGATGTATAGTACCTCCTGATGCTTGAAATCATGTAATAAGAAGGGAGGGAAAGGGTATCAACACGTAATGGCAATCTACCACAAGAGGTATAAACCAAGATATAAAATAGGAGTCACGTCACTGTGTCATATTCTGTGAGTGTGTGTATAATGTAACATTTTAAGAGTTAGACTACCATGTTATAAAGGGAAAGCTGTCTGAATTTTGGTACATTTTAAAATACAAATTATTTTTAAAAAATACAATAGTTAAGTAAAAATTACATAGTGATAAAAACATTTTAAAAATTATTTTACTTTTATAAATCTCAAGTCCAAGTTAATTCAAGCTCTGTTCGCAGAGGCTTATACCCTTTTTCGTTTCCCTTCTGTACAAGGAAGTCTGAATTCCCTCACTTTTCCTGAGGATGTGGAACACTGCAATACTTTATAATGCAAATCATTTGAGAAATACACTTACATGGACCAACAGTCTGTTTAATTTCTTCGTGGATGGTTCGTTCGAGGTTCTGCGAGATTGACTGTTGTATGGACTGTGTGATGTTGCTGTGCAGACGATCTTGATCAATCCTGTGTTGTTCTTCCAAGTGAGACAAATCATCTTGTAAACTTTTAGGTGGCAATGTTAAGGAAAGCAATGAGTGAAAAACACAAATCTGATCAACACAGCTGAATCATGTGTGAGTTCAGGGTTTCATATGATGCAGGAATCCTGCATATTTAACACAATATTTTGCTAAAATACTCCTAAATAAAATATGTGTGGGTCACGGTTGACACAAAGTATTTCCAACGTCAATCGATTTTAATTTTATTAAATACTCAAAATCCTATTATTTATGAGAAGAAAAAACAATGGATATACATGTATTAGTATTATAAAGATAGAATAGTAGATAATGGATAGAATGTATGCATGTAATATAAACAAGACTATTATTCAGTTAATCGTGTGATTGAAATAATATGTCATAGGTGACTCCCATTTTTGAATGCTTGACTCCGAAAATAAAACCCTGTGAGTCATGATGACTCCCATTTTCCAGATGCTAGGTGGAACACTGGTGAGTCTTCATTAGATTCAATAAGAAATTATTATAAATGTTATAAAAAATTTTAAAACTTGAAGTTTGTCTTTCTTTTAACAACACCATTAGACCATTATTAATCACGGGCTGTTGGATGTCAAATATTTGGTTTTTCTGACATTTCATAAGCGGAAACCTGCTATATGTTTTTCATTAGCAGCAAGGGATCTTTTGTAGCAAGGGATCTTTTGCATGCATTTTCCCAGACAGGACAGCATGTCATGATGTTTGATATACAAGTCATGGGGCACTGAGTGGGATAGGAAAAACATAGAAGATAGAAGTTTAATTGTACGACTAAAGCACATTGGGCAAATGCCCTTCTGACTAAACTAGATCCCGCCACCTCCAAGATGTATAAAACAAATCTGAATTACTCTGAGTCTTCCAGCTATCTTAGGTTAGTAAAGTAAAAGTAAACTCTGTTTTATTTAATGACACCTCTGGAAGCATCGGCTATTGGACATCAATCATATGGTCATTCTTACTTATTTATTTAAAGGAAACCCGCTGCCTCCATATAGGCTACTCTTTCGGAAGAGCAGCAATAGCCCAAAAGGGTCTTCTGAGCAGGATTAATATTGATTACGGACTGCTTCACAAGTAGACACACTACACCTTGAGCGACATCCTGCTCCTATTTCAGTTTATTGGAACACTGTATAGTTCATTAACAGATGAGAAACAACAAAAGGATATTTTCTTTAAGCACTCTGTCTATACGAGAACAAAGTGCCTCTTCAGTTTTCTGGAATTGTTCCTGTAGATTGGGTGGCTGAGGGTGAACAGTGAGCTGCTGCAGACGCCAGTGTTCCAGCGTCTGCTGGTGTTGATGTGCCATCTGCTCCTGCTGCTGGGCAAGCTGTTGCTGTAGCATGCACAGCTGAGTCTGTTGTGCCTGCAGTGTCGAGGTGATCGTCTCCATCTGTGAGAGCAGCTGAAGAAAAAGTAAATAAAGTAAAGTTTGTTTGATTTAACAACACCTCTAGAGCACACTCATTTTTATCTTATCATCGGCTACTGGACGTTGATCATATGGTTATTCTGACATGTGTATTTAGAAGAAACCCACTGCCGCCACATAGGCTACGCTTTCTGATAAGCAGCAAGGTAATTTTTTTGTGCTCCATCCCACAGACAGGATAGAACATACCACAGCCTTTGATGAACCAATTGTGGACCACTGGTTGAAATAGAAAATAGTCCAAAGTGCAAATCAGATAAAGAAACAACAGAATTCTTTCACAACGTCCACAAACAAAAATTCCTAAAACCCAAAACTTAACGTTTGGAAGTATTGTATCTACGATTAAAAATGACTTGCACTGCTCTGGAAACCTACCTCGGTCATAGTTTCTTTGTCAACAACCTCTTTGGTCACCTGAACAGTTGGTGGTACATGTACATATCTGAAAAATACAAATAAATATACTGAAAAGCAAAAGAAAAGCAAATGTTTGTTCAGACCCAGTTTAATCAAATTAGATGAAAAATACATAAAACCATAACTCATGCTGTGCATGCTTTAATTTCTCTGTACATGCCTCCAGTAAGCAAAATAGCCAAATTAAATTTGTATTTCTTTTGCTGTTCAGTATACATAAAAAAAATTATACGAGGTATTACTGCATTCATCCATTTGACCATAAGACAGGAGATTTTTTTCTGTTTTAAATAACAAACCAAGCAAATGTGGTGAATCATGGTCCCAAAATTTAAAATATGAACAGCTGACTAATTGACAGACATGCCTTTTCTAAAATTAAAGCATGTTATTCTAGCGCAGAGTGCTTTTAAATCTCAAAATGACAACAACAAAAACCAACCTATGATATGATTTTCATGTATTTTGAAAACCCATGTATATAGGTTTACTCAAGACGTTGTGCAAAACAGTAGGTGGGAAAACTGATCTTTTTTTCATCAGGACCAAAAAACAAAATGAATTTCAGAGACAAAATAATTTTACAAATAATTTTTTTCTAACCCACAATAAGCTGTCAGTGGTAAATCAACGAGTCATTTTGTCAGATAACGACTGAATATGAAACTCACTCATTTTCTTCTTCTTCATCACCAGCCTCAATTTCCTCCTCAATCTGTGGCTCATCATCCTCCTCATCCAGTTCCCCAGCATCACCTTCTTGAGTATCATCTGTCCGACTAAAATAAACATTGCACAATTAGTCTCTTTTCCTCTGACTGAAACAATCAAGACAGGGTTTCACGTTTATGGCACGCAATCACGCTCGCAGACTTCAACCAAGGAGCATGAATAATCGCACTCCAAAAATACCATCGTGTTCGGTAATTCAGTTTTTTTGCGAAAATATCCAACTATAATTAGAATTGATCACATAAAAAAATGTCATCGTTTTAAATTATCACGAATATTATAAATAAATCGACCCAAAATATATAATAAATCTTCAACTCGCGTAATTGTCGGAGAATTGGTGCAATTTTTTTTTTTAAACATCCGTTTTTTTTTCCATTACATTGAATGGTGGTCGTCTCTGCGGTAAAATTAATTTGGAGTAACACATACAGATATCAGTGTAGTCAGGTATCGACTATTTCTTTTTCCAAAATGCGGATGGAAAATCAATTTAATTAATAAATTGCGCTATTTGAAGACAAGTAATTATGTTTTCGGAGAAAATAGGGAATTCTGTTTCAGATACGTTTTTCCACGATTCACGGAAAATCAGTGCCTCTAGTATACCAAATTTGAATACTGTACATGCCACCACTACCTCTCCGACGATGATGACATGAACAAACACCCTCACAGAAATTATGATTTAGAACTGATACACATTGCTAATTATTGACTATCTGGCAAAATGTATCCATGATTTTGAATCATTCAACTGATTTTAAGGAAAACGCTCCCCATCACTTCTGTAGGGGTGTGATTATGGAGAGTGAAAAGGCTTCCCTGAACTTTACTTGGGGAGTGATTTATAGCTCTCCTCTACTTTTCAAATGTGAAACCCTGCTTAATCTCTATAATCTCTTAATCTCAAATACAATACCAGTTTTTACCTGCATTTCCGACCTCCATTCCATTTTTGCAATACTTCTCGACAGTGCTTCTACTGGCGTCTAAACCAAAAATAACATGATCTTCCGCTGGATACACCCCATAGTAAGACAACTCTTCACAAGAAATCGTCTGATCCGATGTTGCATCTATAAGAAAGGGATATCAGTATACGATTGTATAGTTTGTTTTATTTAACAACGCCTCTAGAACACATTGATCTTTATCTTATCATCGACTATTGGACGTCAATCATATGGTCATTCTGACATATTTATTTAGAGGAAACCCGATAAGCAACAAGGGGTATTTTATATGCACTGTCCCACACACAGGACACGACATACCACGGCATTTGATGAACCATCTGTGGACCACTAGTTGGAATAGAATATAGCTCAAACTGCAAATGGGTCCACTGAGAAGGATCGATCCGACGACCGACGGTTTCACAGGCTACAACCCGCTCCGATCAGTAAGTGATTGATGCTACACCACATTCTCTAATCAGGATTTCTGAAAGGTGGGAGGGGTGTCCAAATTTCTGAAAAGGATGGGGGTCCAAAAGTGATGAGTGAATAGAAAAGAAGAACAAAAATTAATTTTCTCATCCTTCCACTCGGTAAAAGGTAAAAAAAACTAGAAAAACACAGCCTTTGATAAATCAGTTGTGGACCACTGGTAGGTGTAAATAGTGGAGCACTCATACTGAGTCGGAGACAGAACTGAGATAAAAATCGCCTTGCCTCGACTGAGATTTGATCCCAGTACCTCCCAGTCTCGAGTGCTCATGTGAAGGTCTGCTCTTTTAAAGCCAATACATTTTAACACGAATGGATAACAGGAGGACAGCCACTTTCAACTATGAGTATGATACATAAAGTAAAGTTTGTTTTATTTTTTATCTTATCTTCGGCTATTTGACGTCAATCATATGGTCATTCCGACATAGTTTAGAGGAATCCCACAGCCACCACATAGGCTACTCTTACAGGCCCGTACGCAGGATTTTCTTTAGGGGGTGCGTTTGTGAAGGCTCGAATGTTTTATTTTCATTTTTAACGTTATTCTAGTAAATTAGGGGCAATCCAAATTTGCATTTACGGACCTCGACAGATTTAGGGGAGTGCGTGCACACCCGTCGCACCCCCACCCACCCCTGCGTACGAGCCTGTCTTATCGATAAGCAGCAAGGGGTCTTTCATATGCACTGTTCCAAGTACAGGACCGCACGTTCCACGGCCTTTGCTAAACCAGCTGTGGACCATTGGTTCAACTATGATACTGTCCCTTTAATATGTATTTCCTATGCAAACAGACCATCCCACCCGACCCACTTAAAGAGTTCAAGGCTCCCAAATAACTATACTTAGAAGGTAAATGCTATATGCATTCGTGTTTGTCCAACTTCCACAAATTTCTCTCTCTGCTCCAGAACATGGTCGATCGCAAATCTCGTAACCAGCTTGAAACCCCAGCGTCACTGCACATGCGCATTTTTGCATCCGGGTGATGGCGTAGACGTTCGTGACGTTGTGCGTGCTTAGGCAGTACTGTTTGCACAGCATTACAGACATGTTGCTTGTTGTCTTTGAAAAGGTGAAGTACGACGAATCTAGTTCAGAACATGATTTTACACCTGGAAAAGAAAATCGACCACTCTATTGAATTTGACCGAATTTAAAGAATGAAAGAAAGAAAGACAGAAACAAAGAAAGAAAGAAATGTAAGGCAGAAAGGAAAAGTTTCTTTTATTTAAAGATGCCTCTAGAGCACATTGATTTTTATTGATCGTCAATAATATGGTCATTCTGACATGTATAACGAAGAAACCCGCTGCCGCTACATAGGCTACTCTTTCCGATAAGCTGCTTTAGTCTCTTTACGCTACTTGGAACATGGATTTTTGTCGATTACTTTAGTTTGCGTGAACCTGGGCGAAAAACGACAAGAGTTTTGGAAATAGCAAAAAAGTCCTTTGTTCCAATTTTTTTCATTACTTTGTTAAATAATAATTAAAAATATTTCTCATTACCTCGTATGTAAAAATCTGAAAAATTGCACATCGTTAATAACACTTGGCAGGCGACAGCATTACAAAGTAAGGTAACTGTCCATTTTAACATTCGGAACATCTCGGCCATTTCCTGTAATATTCGTATCTCTTTTATCGTTTTTGCTTTAATAAATAATTTTGTTGCAAATATGGCATTGATATTAATTTAAAATAAATATGTTTATAAAATAATAACCACGTACCATAAAAATATATTATACAAATAATTACCTAACATCCCCAATCTATATAGATTTTTCCGACGTCTGCAAAATAGGGTCAAATTAACACCGGCTCGAAATGTAAAAAAATTACTTTTGACTGCCGTTTAAATATTGTAGAACCAATGGACAAACCAACCTACATTTTTGAGGTAAGTTATTATTTTTTTTATTTGTCAAAAACCATGTTCTAAGTAGCGCAAGCAGACTATAGTATACTCATCCAAAAAAGAAAGTATGCATGTTGAAATATTGAATATTTTGTTAATGTGACATTTCGTCATAACTGGCAGCAAACACATTTGCAATTTGTGATATTACTGCACACACACCTAAATGGTTATCTAATACCAGAATTTCTGCCATGAATGTCATTTCGTTTATGAAATAAATCCCTATTGATTACATGCATACTTTCTTTTTTAGTTGAGTATATATTTAAAATGACCACATGTAACCTTTGTGGTTGTCTCCATCCTGGGGAAAACCTAAGAATGGTTGTACACTATTACAATTTGAATTCAGTATCATACTTTTTTTTGGACATAATATGGAGTTATATGAGTTTTATGTTTATGGAGGTCAGTTAATTTGCATTAATCAGTGATGTGTGTAAAAAATAGCAAAATGTGCCACTCGTAACTATGATAGTGTACCTAAAATTTGAACCAGAATGCTTTGAATATAGATTTTGGTGAAGGATTAGAAATTGTTATCAGTAGTATTGGGTTATGCATGAAGTTAAACAAAAAATAATAATAATAACAACCTATTAATACTAGAGTTAAACAGCGAACTTTGGCTCAGTTCTAAACATGTAAAATCATGAAATATTGAAGAAGACATTTTCTCCAGAAAGATTCTCTCAGTGGACCGATTTAGTAGTTTGGGCTATTTTCCGTTCCAACCAGTGGTCCACAACTGGTTTATCAAAGGCCGTAGTATGTGGTATGAGATGGTGCATATAAAAGATCCCTTGCTGCTTATCGGAAGGAGTAGCCTAAGTGGCAGCAGCGGGTTTCCTCTAAAAGACATGTCAGAATGACGTGTATGACGTCCAATAGCCGATAAGATAAAAATCAATGTGCTCTAGAGGCGTCGTTAAATAAAACAAACTTTACTTTTTTCCAAAAAGCTTCACACACAAATCGGGATTTTTTTTAAAGAGACCTGCTTCTATACAATCACTTTATATCTGGTTATTGATTTTTACCTCCTTTAATACTTCTAACCCCCTTTCAATAGTTGAAATTTGAGAAATATTTTCAGTTGCCTGGGGAACTTGTACCCTAGAAACATTAATTCATGGGAATTGTACGCCCATTGGTGTATATATACACACCAGTGAAGTTCATGGTAACCTCAAGGTACACCCCGTACACCCCAAGGCTTTGAGTAAAAAATAAAATCGCTTCATTATAGGTACAAATGAAAATGGTTTTCTCAATTCCAGTGCACCGATGCAACAGATTTTATTCCAAAATACCCAAATTCATTTTCAGGCGGTGGACTTCGCCCTTCTAGGCCCCCTTCTGGGACATTACCCCTGCTCCCTATCAGGGTCTAGGAAACCCTTGGATTTGGATTTTAGGCTGAATACTCCCCAGCCACGTACGTTTTCCAATTAACATGCCTAAACATTACTAGTCCTCACAAAAAAACAGCTAATCTCCCATTAGTGGTTGAAACCGTGTGACTGAAAGATACGCAAATTTTTTGCCAATCCTGCACATACAAGCATTTTGAAGTAAGTAATGCCTACAAACAATAGTCAGTGCAAGTGGCGTACACGTACCCATTGAGCCTTGCGGAACACTCATATCTGGGTTGGAGACCATATCGAGATTAAAAATATTATGCCTCAACTGAGATTTGATCCCAGTACCTACCAGATATGAGTTTAACAACTGCACAACTATGGCTTGTCTCAACAAAAGACTGAAGTCGAAACAGAAAAGCAAAAGCTAGTCAATGCAAGTGGCATACAATTACCCATTGATTACTCTTAACTAGGTTAGAGGTGGTATCGAGATTAAAAATCCCATGCCTAAACTTAGATTTGATCCCAGTGTCTACCAGCCATGAGTCCGATAGCTTAACCACTGCACCTCTGTGGCTGTTAAGGCAGTGTTGGAAATGGCCGGGAGCCTGAGTCTACCTGAAATGGGGTCGGGCTACAAACTTTTCAAAGTTGGTAGCCCGTGTGTCCACCATGTCTGGATAGGCTACGGTG
>JAULBS010065230.1:2477-22649 GCA_032355785.1 Symmetromphalus regularis | reverse complement strand
AACAGAAAATAGCCCAAACTGCATATGGGTCCACTGAGAAGGATCGATCCGACGACCGACCGGTTCACAGGCAGACAATATGTATTGTTTATTTAAATCAATTTGAAAAGACACAGAAATACTTTGTTATGAATGAGTTTTTATTATTGTGTTGCATATTGGTGTTTTTTGCAGGTTAAATATAAAGATGTGGCAATTGAGACACTGAAAAAAGATAAAGAAGACCAAGCACAAAAGATTGAAACCTACATACAGAAGCTCAGAGTTGTAAGAAACTTTAAGCAGTCACTTGGATTAGTGATGCGATGTAATCTAAATGACGGTATAAACAATATCTTTGCTTAATTTAAAACAGTTATTAGTAGATGGCCTGCATCAATGAATCACTGTAAAAACAACAACCAAATAGAGAGTGAATTCTTGCTACAAGTCATGAGGTGTTTGTTTATATACTCAAAAATAAAATTTGTGTTAATAAATGTTGTTTTGTTTTTTTGCTAACTCTCAGACAACTGTTTTCACCAGATCTATATACAGTAGCACTGCAATTGCAATTTTAAGATGACAATACAGTGTTTCTGCAAACCAATTATATGATAGCTTTTATGAAGGCATTACTGATAGCTGCTGTGAATTAAAGGGTTTTTTTAAAATGTGGCTACATCAGGGAGGCGTGTGCTCTCCCGGTAATTGTCAAAGTTTTAGGTTTTTTACTTTATAAATTGTCCACTAGGTACTGTACCCTCCTTCCCTCCACTCGTCTTTGCAATATAGTGTGCTCCCTTGTCAGTGAGTCCTCTGAATCTCTCCCTGTTCTTAAGACAGATTGCTATTAATACATACACAGAAGTACATACACACTCTTTATGGCATAAGTTTATAATTTTATGTATCAGTTGAGCAACAATTGTTGCTCACCATAAACAAGCTAAATTGGGTAAAACAAATCTTGCTAAGAAATTGATGTCATGATGGTATCAGATAAAAAAAAAAGGGGGTGTTATTTTTCTGTGTATAAAAGAAAAAAATTAAAACCAGTATGTAATAAAAGTTAATTTTGTACTAGACTTGTTGATTTTATATTGTATAAATGTAATTTCTCAAGATAAATTATTGATTATTAGAGGTGACTACTCTAGTAGGTTTGTCTGCTGCCAAATTTTTATCAAAGAAATTTATTTTATTTTAGGCTCGAGATGCACAGACCGAATCTGATGAACAATTTCGCCAGGAGCTTGTATCTCGAGACAAACTCATTAACTTGTATAAGGTTTGTATTTCAATTAAATTTTATGTTCATTTTATAAGATATCCTATCATACTTAGAAAAAGGGACTGACCCTAAAATATATATAGTTTTCAATTTAAAATTCATGGATAGTAAAATATTTATAGACACACATATATACATACTATTTTATTTATTTTATTTGTTTTATTTTTAAGGGTTCTGCAGAGGAGAGAGACAGCAAAGTTAATGAATTGATTAGTGCAGTTAGTGAAATGCAGAAATTACTGAAAGAGGCTGCCGAAGGTAAAATTTAATTCTTATCTATTTATTACATTTTGTTGTCACTGTTACTTAAAAAAATAACTATGGTAAAAAAAAACATTGTTTTATAGTATATCGTCTGCAATGAATAAGTTAATAACCATTCTACCATAACTTTGGAAAATACTGGATTCTGATTGGCTATCCACTTTAAAAACCGGTATTAAGCCTGCGTTATACTACCTCTAAATGTAGGCCGCATAGGAATTGGA
The DNA here is from genome assembly GCA_032355785.1 of Symmetromphalus regularis. Lineage (NCBI taxonomy): Eukaryota > Metazoa > Mollusca > Gastropoda > Neomphalida > Neomphalidae > Symmetromphalus > Symmetromphalus regularis. The sequence continues at coordinate 20,885 of JAULBS010065230.1, read as the reverse complement.
ATTGATGTTCACAAACCTGACTTCAGCATTCTGCTATTTTCCAAAATTATGATATGCTTGGTTGGTAAAGAGCCACTTTAAATTCACATTCGCTTACATCTCTTAAACATATAAATGATCAGTATTTAAATACTGTTACTTAAAAGGAATTTCAAAAAAATATTAATCAGAAATGAAAATAAAATAATGAATCATTAACAAGAGACACTTTGAAGTACGATCACCATCAGGCATCCTAACAAGTTGGAATTTTCATTTTTCCATACACAAGTGCTTACAGAAAACACTAGCAGACGATATCGTAAAAAATAATCTATCACAGAACGTTGCTAAATCATATTCTCGTAATCAACAGTTTTTTTTAGTAATTTTAGTTTTAGTTTTTTTAGTAAATAATTGAAAAAAATAAACAGATAGCGCCCATACGATTGACCTGCGACAGGATGTTACGACACATCAATTTTGTTTGGAAACCACTGTAAGCAGTGACCGATGCAATGCTTTAATTTTACGACTGAGTGTGGACCAGTTTCCTTAGTTAGTTGTTACCCATTTTAGATGCTACCGATCCCCAAACATTTACAAACAAAACACGCTGGCCATATGTGCAACTCACGTTATCTGGATTGATTATACGGCTGCCATTCAAACATCACCTTCAAATCTCGTTTAAGTCACAGAGCTCAGCTTGTTGAAACAGTTCCAAGTATAAAGTTGTTTTATAGCGATGGTAGAATGGAGATAAACATACTTTGATTTCATTTTAGAGGTAGGTTATCGTGGATTTGAAACCCTTAAATGTTACATTTAGGGGTTTCAAATCCACGATAACCTACTTCTAAAATGAAATCAGAGTATGTTTATCTTCTAATCATCTTTGATATAATAAAAGTAATGGCTATAAAAAGAAAGTTTTATTTTCAGTGGCAGAAAATACTTCCATTGATGTTTATTAACTTCTCCTAAATATTTAGTCCAGATTTATGTGTTTCTTTTAGACCATTTAACTATACATATTTAAAATTCATAAACACTTGTATTTAATAAAAACCAGATTCCATAAATGCAGTCCATAGTATATTAATATTCCTGTATAAAGTGAGTACCTAGATAACAAGTATTTCTTTTTGTATTCAATATTACCAAACTAATTCTTTCAGCTCACTCAGCTTTACAAGAAGAAAAGGACAAACAGGCTCAAGAAATAAATGAATTGATAAAACTGAAAGGTAAGTAATCATCTTTTTGTTTGACATCACTAGAACACATTTATCTATTAATCATTAGCTATTGGATATCAAACATTTGGAAATTATAACACAGTCAAATGTGAGACAGCCTCCGACAGGTTTTGAACCATGGTCTCATCTTCAGAAATTAGATGGACAACAAATCTAAATAAATCAGAGCAGTATTTAAAGATTGCTTGGAATACATCAAATCAAATTGTAGAATGCGAGATACTGAATTCCAGTCTTGTTATGATTTGTGTTTTGCCTTTTCATTTGAAAAAATAAAACACTAATTTAATTACAACAATTGAGATCAGAGGTAGCAAACCTGAGAGGGGATGGATCATCGAGTGAATATCCGTCAGTGGACCCATTGGGCTATTTCTTATTTCAGCCTTTGCCCCACAACTGTGTAAAAAGATCATAGTATGTTCTGTCTGTGGAAAGTACAGATGAAATATCCCTTGCTGCTGATCAGAAAGAGTAGTCTATGTGGTGACAGCAGGTTTCCTAAAGACACCTAATAGCCACTAATTAACCAATGTGCTGGGCTGTCATCAACATAGATTCCTTTCTTTGATGTTGATATGACTATTCTGATCTTTTAAATAAAAAACTTTCAAGTAGTCAGTTTCCTTTAATCAAAAACAATTTAAATACATACGTTTCTACTTGCAGTGTTGCACCCATGTTGATATGTCACTGATTTTTATCTTGCAGATGTATTGATGTCCACTGTTTAAAATGTATCTATGTTGATATAATCTCTATTTTTAGATCAGCAAATTGAGAAGCTGAACAAGGAGTTGAAACATGCCAATGAACTGTTGTCAGCACTGAAAGGAAAAAGTAAGTTCATAAACTTATAATCCAGCTCGTGAAATTCAGACAATGTTGTGACAGCACTTAACTATTGACACTAAATCATTTTACTATGGCTCTATGACAAAAATTGGAAGAAATCATTGAACTGTATAATATATTTATATTTTTGCAATGGCAGTAAACTATTTTTACTGTAGCTTTTACAACAGCATAGCCATATACTGTAACATATTTCAGAGTCTGTAATCAGTGATAACTATATCAGTGGAGCTGATGTAAATATTAAACCCATTAACCCATACTTTTATAATAATAACTTATGAAGTTTTATGTGGTAACATTTGGGGGTGAGCGGGATGTAGCTCAAATGATAACATGTCTGCCTGTGAACCAGTCGGTTGTCTGATCGATCCTTCTCAGTGGTCCCATTTGCAGTTTGGGCTATTTTGCCTTCCAACCAGTGATCCACAACTGGTTCATCAAAGGCCGTGGTTTGTGCTGTCCTGTCTATACTTTAAACTTTACTTTTGTGGTAACATTTGGGAGGGTATTTGAGTGTCAGCACGAAGTGCAGTGGGTCGATGGTGGATTTCGTGCTGTTGCTATATACAACAGACACTGAATAACAAATTAATGTTTATACAGAATCCACGTTTTGGTAAATGCAAGAAGATAGGGAGTACTTCATTGTATTCGAAAAAGGAGGTGACGTAACTCAAGAGGTAGAGTATTCACCTTTGGGACAATGGGTTGTTCAAGCCATTGTCCACAACAGATGTAATAAGCAATAGTAAGTACTGTCCTGACTGTAGGAAAATACCTTTAAAACATTCTACTCTTCTAATAGAAAAGAGTAACCTATTTTGTGGAAACAGGTTTCCTCTGAATATAATGTGTTGCAAATAATAAATGTTTGAAATGTAATAACCGTGGAATGAAAAATGTGCTGGGGTGTCATTGAACGGTCCTTTTTATTCAATAATATAATGGCAGGTCTGATATAATTGGACTATTTCAGGTGTGTCACTAAGTGAGTCTGCTGTTGAGACGTTGTTTCCAACTGCAGCGGCAACAAGCAAGATACTCAAGTCTGGAATGAGTCTTACACAGGTTAGATACATTTAGCATTGGTACCATTCTTCTTAATGGGATGATGTGTTTGTCTATGGTATCGTTGTTTTGTAAATGATTAATTATTGTGTTATTAATTTTTAAAGCAATATTTCAATTATTTCAGATATATAGTGAATATGTCCAGGCATGTGACAGTCTGGAGTTGGAGAAAGAAGAAAACAAACGACTCAATCAGTATCTGGATCAAATATTACAGGTAACTTCTGACTTCATAAATAAAACCTAAAATCATCATCCCTTGCTTATAGGTCTGTATTTAGTAAGTATAGTTCCAACGTGTGCTGTCTTAAGGAAAGGTACATATAAAAGATCACTTGCTACTAATCAAAAACAGTAGCTTATGTTGAGGAAGTAGAGAATACTAAGTTATGTCCCATGTAATACTATTTATATTATATTATATTAAGGAGTGTATTTTTAGTTGTACATCATGAGTATTGTATGATTTATAATGTAAGAATTCAGTGCTTCAGAACCAAAAGGGTGTAAGTCTGGGTTTTGGCACTTACTCGTATCACTGAATGTCCCTAAGTGAGCTGAATCTGGTTCACAAAGAGTGTAGGTTTCTGATGCTATCCCATAGTTATCTTGAAATAAAAAGATATTCCATATGAAACTTGTATCTAGGTGCAAAACAGTTTTTAGCACTTTTGTCCATTAACTGCTACCCCACTTGCACCCTTTTGGTTCTGAAGCAGCCATTTGTAATATAACAGTATCAATATGAAACATCATTTAGTATTTTATATGTTACCTGCTCACCAGCAAAGCATATAATATTTGTTAGAATACCCCAAAATAGCTGCATTTAACCAAAGTGCTAGGTGTTATTAAATAAACAATCCTTTCCTTTATTAAGTAAGCATGTGCATATTTATTATGTGACGTTTGTTGTTTCAGGAAATAGAAGAACGTACTCCCATGCTGAAGAAGCAGAGAGAAGATTATGAGTCATCACTGCTGACAATAAATCAGCTCACATCACAACTCGATGTGGCCATGCTGGTGAGTGTATTGGAAATATTACAACACAATTTCTTTCTAGTCATTTAATGGAGGAAACTGATATACACTTTTTTATCTATTTAATCAGTATTGAGCAAACACAACCTAAACAAACATTTATTTCTAAATTGACATTTGAAACAGACCATAACAGATTAGGCATGCTTGATAAGATCTGTCTGCCATTGATAATAATACTACATGACTTGCCTAATTTTATATGGTATGTTTAGAATAGTTTTTACACTTCCTACATTTTGTTTATGTGGCAGTATTAACAATGCTAATATAGAATGCAGATTTTCATTCCATGGATATTTATGAATCGTACGCGATAAATGTCACAGGATATTTATAAATGAAAAAAGTGTTTGTGATATCGTAGGAGTCAGAAAAGATCCGAGCTGAATGTGATGAATACATGAGAAAGTGTAGCCATTTTCAACGAGAATACAACAAGTTTCAACAGAAGACTGTTGACTTAGGACAGCAGGTAGGTGTCATAGCATATTCACACAGCATTCATAAAAATTAATCTTTGACAGAGAAATTCACCATCAGTAAAGGGTTATTCAGTTTTCAACATTTACCTATTAACACCACCAGCCCTTACCCCTGACTTACAAAATTAGTACCTTAAAATGTTGATTAATTTCTGGATTTTAATAAACACTTTAATGTTAATTAAAAAAATTATGCAGCATTTAACCTCTTTGTGTACAAAAAGAAAATGAAGAAAAAAGTGTGCTTTGAGCAACAGGTAAGTATTTGCATATGTGAATGGCTCCTAAATAACAAGTATTTGTTTGAGAATGTTGGAATTCAATCATATTCTAGATTGAGAATGTGTTGTCTTCCCTAGGTGCGGTTTTTATTGAAGGAAGTGCAGGAGTTGCGAGGTGGACCTCTTCACGTGGTTAGTGATTGTTCATCTAATGAAGTTTCAAGCTCTTCGAATATCATCACAGACAAGTTGGTTACATTCAGGTAAGTACCATATTCATTTTTTGGGGTTGGGTGAGTGGGGCTGGCAACAAATATAGTAAAACAGATGAAAGTATTTTTTTTCCCTTTGGTACCAACATTAAAAAATATTTACCACTTCTGATTTACCAATTCGTTGAACAGGCCTTATTTTTTGTCTATTTCTTCCAGATTATATTTGGATTCCCACAATATTGTCATGGGAATCTATTAGAATCTGCTTTTTTGAGTCCTGCATTTTTAAAAATGTGTTAAATGACTTAATTCAGAATGAGATGTTAATATATATAATATAATTATGTATCGGTCAAATTTGTTTTTTTTATAAAATAAAAATTTGAAGATTGATTGTTTGGGAATCTTTTTGGATTCCTATGATTTTAATTTACAGGTATCCCAGATTCTCTTTTTAAAATTGAGCCCTGCCAATTGTGAATAACTGGATGGAATAGGAGAATGAACTTGAGTAAAAGCTATTCTAAAATACATCTAAGACACAGTCAAATTTTGTTAGTTTTACATCTTTAAAATTAGTTGAGCAGTATGTAGCTCATGAAATAGAAGATTCACCTGAAGCATGATGGGTTGTTGTATCTATTCCCTTCAGTGAACTAACTTGGGCTGTTTTTTGTTCCACTAGTGGTTCACAGCTGGTGTAATAAAAGCCACAATATGTGGGAAAGCACATATAAAACATTCCTTGATACTAATTAAAAAGAGTAAAGATGATCAGTCATAAATTCTATGTTTGACACATAATAGCTGCTCAATATATAGTCATTTCCTTATTTGTAGGAGCATTGATGAGCTTCAGGAGCAGAACCAGCGACTGTTGGAAGTTGTCCGTGAGTTGAGTGACAAGAAAGAAGAGGAAGAAAGACTTGCTACAGAGCAGAAGTCAGTTATTCTTTGTTAATAGACATTTTTATAGAAATTTGTGCTTTCCAAATATATATCGTTATTGTAGCCTACCATGTAAGTGAATGTGAAGACCTTTGATAGATATTTGTACATTATAATTTTATTATTATTATTTTTTAATGGACTTCTAACAGTTAGAATGTTGTATTGTAGCAGCAAAAATGCTGTAAAAATATTGTTGCTGGATTCTTTTTTAATTAATTTTTGATTTAAATTATTTTTTTGTTGGGAAAGTGTTTGCTTTAGCCTTTACTATCCAAGTCACTGAATAACATGTAGAAAGTACATTATATCTAAATATAGGGATTTACAACAAACCTGAATACATTTTTTATGTGAACTGAGTGTTATGATTATTTCAGGACACAGGAGTTGAAGCAGCAGCTGGAAGAGACGATGAAGGAACTGGAAGAATTAAAAGATGCTCGCTCAAGACAAATAGAAATGGTGATATAATATATATAAATGATCTCAGATGTGTACCTGGAAATAAGCTAACAGTTAAACATCATCTAGTGCATATCTGTTATTTTTGAAGATATGATGGTCAAAGAATTAATATGGACTGGCTAATTGAATTATTTCCAGGCATGGTGTCTTACATTTACGTGCCAATCCAACAAGTTTTATAACTGAAATTGAAGATTAAAAAAATATTTCTATGACATATAAAAATGTTTAATTTTTAATTCATTGTAGATTTATAATTTATACAATCAAAAGTTTCTTACTGATTGTTTTATAGGTTGAGTCAATTGTTCGACAAAGAGACATGTACAGAGTTTTGTTACAGCAAGGTGGTTCTATGCCAGTAAGTACATGGTTGCTCTGTGTTTTTAATCAGCGTAGAATATGCTTTTAATTACAATTAATAATTCTGTGATGAACTGGAATATCACTAGGTTCTTATCACGTGTCATGTGTTAACCATAATTAGCTTATGTCTTTACAGAGGTTTTTAAAGAAATAATCAAGAAAAAGTAGAAAACACTGAAATTGGAGGCAAAATAAAGTTTTGAGGGTTGATAATATAATATTAAATTTGAATGTAATTTGTTCAATTCCAGTAAAAGTTTTTTCTTTCTATTCATGGTTTTTGTTTATTATTATTACTTTTTAAAAAACTTTTTTCTTTTATTTTTAATTAAAAAAAAAAAAAATATGTAAGGATGAGGTAGTAATAAGAAATTTTATTTCATAAATGACAACCTTTATTATCTCTTAAAATTAATATTGGATACTCTTTTGCAGTTAATATTGTCAACATGCTTTGAAATATCAAGATAAAAATATTTTAATTTGTCAAATTAAAAAAAACTTGTTTATTTTTAATCAGCAACAGATGACAGATATTCCAATGCATGCATCGACTCCTCTACCAGCATCTAAGCAGCGTCAAGTTCAGAGTCCACTACAGCCAAGCAGTGAACTTCAGAAAAGCCTACAGGAGACAAAGGAAGCTCTAAAACAACTGCAAGCTGAGTACAATACCTACAAGAAAGAAAGGGCAACTAATGAACGGTATGGGTCATGGAATCATGAAAAAGTCATGGAATTTTAAAATTAATTGTCTCCGTTTTTTCTTGAAACGGGATGGGATTTGATTCTCATAGAAACATGTCAGATGTCTCCATTTCAGGTGTATAAACAAAATTTAAATGTTCTTCTGTTAATAACACCCAAACATTACCATGTGTTAATCACTTATTACAAAATATCTTGATCATGCGCAACAAAGATAAGGGTTCCAATGCTGTTATTAGTGCCAAATTTGAATTCATACATAAGCTGATGAATTTGTTCTTATGAAAAATTTTCAAACTGGTACATTTTATATGGAATCTTGTTTCACTGTAATTAAAAATAACTATTTAAAATTAAAATAATGAATCCATAGATTATTTTGAAATAGAAATGTGGAATTCTTGTTTTTTATGACTTATGGGATTTTATTTTTAGAATGATTAGTGATGATCTAGACAAGACACGTTCGGAATTGTCAGAAATCAGAGTGCAGAATGCCAAACTTTCATCTCAGGTATAATATCATTTTAATAATTTTTTCTTCATTTACCATTTTCAATAGTTTCTTCAAAGTAATGCTGGCATAGCAGCATGAAAACTGTTTACTTTCTTCCCTTGAATTCCAACAAGTAGCAGATTTTTTTGACTGCATATGTCATTTTAAGTGAATGTAAGTCCTTGTTTTCACGCAAATATTCCTTCATCAAGGCAGGATATAGTTAAAACTAAATACTGTAAATCATGAAATTAATGCGAGCAACTAATTAATGCGACAAACACTTCTACGCAATAATTAATTGCCACATTTTATTTTCTCCTAAAAGGTTGGCTAATAGGTGTGCAGAATTTTTAAAGTAAAATAAAAACATTTTAAATTATGATGAATATTATAAATAAATCGACCAAAATAATAAATCTTTAACTTGCGTAACTGTTAGAAAATTTAATATAAAAAATGGAAGTATATACAAACCAAACAACTGATAATCTGGACTAATACAGAGGTCGAATTTCACCAAGGCATTGAGGCATTTGCCATTCTGCCCTGTCACTTTGCAGCAATGCCCTCTCAGTTTCACTTCTGTTCCCTTTTTTCTCACTTTCTCCATAAGAAACTCAAATTTGCAGTTGTGCCCCTGATGTATCCTCAAAATTGCCTTGGTGCCCTCTTGATTCCTAAGAATCCAAGGCAATAATCGCTGTGCCCAAAAAAAAACAAAGTTCGATCCCTGCTAATATATCATTCTGACAAAAGTCATATCCAATATATGTGTAGGTAACTTTACTGTGAGGAAAACATAAGCATAACTTATTTATTTATATTTTTATCAGCAATGAAACTGTATATATATGACTCGTCACATCAAACCGAGACTTATATCGCATTGTAGACAAATTGAGTTATGTACATATTCATTTTCTTTGGATGATAAGCTCCATTTTGATACCATTCTCATATCGGTATCTCTTTTGGTGACAGAGATAACGCCATATATGTTCTGGATAATTGGCAAGTTCATGAAAAAGAAATTCAGAGAAAATTAAGGTTAAAAATTAATGTAGTCAAAGATAAAAGTTTTCTTAGTAATCATCATATAAATTTTAAAATTTCACTACCACATTATTTATAAACACTGTAGTAACTGTACCAATGGTTATTTTTCATGTTCTATCATCACTTGCATTTTTAAAATATAAATGTTTGTTAAAAAATATTAGCTTGAAACACCTTTGCCGAAAATCCCCGATATTGGTGAAATCAACAAATTTATAGGTTTTTATTGCGTTCTTTAAGATTGGAAATCAAAACATTTGAACTAAAATTCTGTACTACAGGCGCCGCCATTAAACATGTGACCGAATTTGGCCAATCAGAGCAGTGGATTCGTCTGCGTGTATAACAAGCATAGTTGTTTACTTTTAATATGACCCACAAATCCAAAGTGATGCCATTTATAGCACATTTAACTGGAAAACTACTGACGTCATTTCGAAGAAGGGTCTCCCAGCATCAGTTTGATACCAGGATTCCCTAGTTTATTTATAAATATCATGGCGCAAATGGTGTGCGAAGTTAGTGGGAAAATTGAAATTTTTCACTACAAATCAGCCATTTCTCTTGGATGTGGTTCTCAAAAGTTGCTTTAAAACATCTTTTGGCTTATATTTTCACAAAACTGATTGATGGAATACTTAGATAAGGTATTTATGAAGCTTATTAGGCCATAATATGAGATAACCGAAAATTACCTAAATCTCTATTTTGAATGATTTTTCAATACTAGGCCTTGCAACATAAGACCTGGTTTGATGTGACGAATCACATATGAGGTCAAAGTTTAGTACTGCATCACACATGACTTTTTTAGTCTATGAATGCTTTCAGGAGTTTGTTTCTGATAACCACTAAATCAAACCATATTTGGCATCTCAGGATATCATACATTAGACAGGACTGAAGTATGTTCTGGGCCTTTTGTTTTAGTGCAAATTAATTATTGTTTTTTAGCTGGATTTCCAGGCTGAAAGATTTAAAACACTGCAGGGAAATGCTGATGGTTACAGAAAGGAAATTGTGGCACTTCATGAAAAGAACCAGAAATATTCAACATCGATTGTGAAACATGAGCAGATCATTAATGTTTTGAGAGAAGTACGTAGCTATTTTTATTTGTATGTCATAATGTCTAAACCTAGTTGGTTTATTGTTCAAGGGAAAGATAATTTATTATAGTTAAAAACGCGGTGGAAAGTATGAGTTGGTATTTTGTAGACAATTGTTGCGGGGATAGAAATTCTTGGTCTAAGCTATAGGTATTTTGTTTTCGTAACAAAGCATTTCCTTAAAAATTATAAAAATGCATGTTACATGTGCCATGGTTATGTGGGTTTAACTGCTATTTGTCAACTGTTGGTCATCTCATGTTTAAAGCAATACTTTGCTTTTTGTGATTTCCTATGGGTACTAATAACTTTTCAAAGCTATTGGTTCCCTAGGTGAACGGAAATGTTTATTAATGTTTTTGATTAATTTTAAATGGAATATATATCTGTTTTTCTTAAATTGAGATTACAGCTGTTTCAGAAATAACCAGTCACTCTTTCCACCCAAAGATAAAATCCAAGTCTTTGTAAAATGTTTGATGTTCAGCCAGAGTTTTTTTCTTTAATTGGAAAGTACTGAGGTACGAGATTACTGTTAGCATTAATTTTAAAAACATTTATTTATTTGAACAGGATCTGACTGCAGCTAATGAGAAGGTCTCGCGTCTTGATGTCCAGTGTGAAAACATGCGTTCAGAACGTGATCTGACAAAGATGTCTGAACAGCGTCTTATACAAGAGATCACCAGTCTCCGCAGAGAAAAACAGTCTCAGACAATGCTGATGTCAAATCTACAAGCCATACAGGTTAAAACTTTGATTTATATTAGAATATATTTTAATGGGATATTGCTCTGTAGATTGAAATTATTTGCTTTTTATTATTATTTTTTTTAATTATTATTTAAAATAAAAAAACAAACATTGTTGGTTATCTAACAATATTTTTACTTTTAAATTATAAGTAATTGAAATGTGGACAATTTGTTTTGAAAATCTGATATTGCTACTTTAATATACAGATCAAATACTTGAGTGTGACATCCTATAACATTAATTATGTTTATCAATAAATGCAGATTGTTCATTTTTATTTTACGAATTTTGCAAATTAAAATTATTTCTCAAGAGATATAATCTTTTTAGTAAATGGGAGGGAGTTTAATATTCTATTTATTATCCCCAGTCTGGATACGTTTTTACACTGATAATGTCAAACATATTGCGCACAAATAGCAGCCTCATCTTAATATCATGTGATGTCAAACGAGTTTTGTTAACTTGAAGGTCAAGTGAATGGGATGTTCAGTCAACAATGATGTTGTTTTTGTTACATTGGTAGGAAGAATATATAACAGTTAAAATTGTGCATGTTATTGTTTTATTTGCATATAACTCATTTCAGTTTAATTTTTCATAACCTGTTTGTTATTCTTGCAACATCATTTACAAGTAGTCATGTTTTATAAATGGGTTTCACAAGATGAAATGTGTTACCTAAATTTTCATTTTTTGTAATCATTTGATTTGTTATGCATATTTAATATTCAGAGAGCCCTATATGTAAGTTTAAATATATATATTTGTATTATTATTTTCAGAATAATTTAGAACGAGCTGAATTTGAGAATAAAACTCGATTGAAGAATCAGCTAGATGTAAAAGAAAAGGAATTAACATCTCTCCGTCGCCGAGTGAATACGCTAATGGAAGAACAGAAAACAGCTGGTAACAGTTGGGAGGTAGGTTTTGTTTATTGCTATGTAAATGTAAGGTCTTAATTTCAAACCAGATTTTCTCTCATTAGATAGTTACGTAAGTTACTGGCTGTTTCTTACATCTGTGGATTGTTTTTAATCTAGATCTGTATTTCAAAGGTTGTGATCAAATCTTAGATTTAAATGTGTTAGTATTTTGTAATTTCTGTATGTTTCACAGTAGTTTAACCTTCTGGACACTGCAGGCGACTTTTCTCGACAACGTCATGCAATCCCTTGAATACTGAAGGCGACCTTTCTCGACAATCGAACTAGCCCTTTAAAATTAGTATTTCCTGTTGCTTAAATGCATTATGGGAGGAAATGATGCAATACCAACATACACAAGATGTTCCCAATTGCAAATGGTATTTCTAAAGCTTTTGAACTCCTTTATCGATAGAAATTTTCATAACATGACAAGCAATGGTGGCGCGGCGCAACGCAGAGATTTTGAAGAGCTAATTGGGAATAAATATTATTTTGGGGTTTACTGAAGGTGAGGATTTTGATTCTAAATATAGGAAATGAATAGCGAGATAATTTTCAAATAAAATGTTTGTATAACACCAAGTGTGAGGGCGAGAATATGGTGTTGAATGTTAGCGATCCGACCATAAATAGGAATTAACAAGTGTAGTTTGTTTTTTTATTTTTGTTGTTTTTACGCATTTCTAGACCACAAATCGAACACCTACAAAAAAAGCCTTTCAAAACCAAAAAAATAATATTAATTTGTTGATACCTATATATTACTTTATTGTTTTATTAAGTTTTAAAGTCAAACTGATTTTTCTCAAAATTAATCCTGTTTTTGGGGGAACTAACTCTTAAAAGAATTCAGTAGTCTAAAGGTTAATGATATAAAACAAGAGACACTGTCTATTACAGATTTACTCACTATTTCTGTAAAATTTTGTATGCCATATTTATAAAAAAAAAATCAATTTGCGAAGCCTTGCTACTTTAAGCTTAATATGTGATGGACAGGACAGCCCTGGTATATGAAACAATAAGCTTACCAAGATTCCTTGAAGCTTTGACTAATGCTTCTCCTAGCTTCTGACGCAACTCAACACTTCTGTTCACTTTCCTTTCATCGGAATCAAAATCTGCAAACTCTTGAGCTAACCTCGGTACAACTTTTTGTGGCAATCGATCTGCTAAAGCTACCAGTCCATTCACAGAGGCCAAGTAGAGATATGAATCGGGATGGTCTATATTTTCTAAGAAAATTTTCAGAATGGTTTCGTTTTGATCATTAACTTCTTGTGTCTTTACCAACTTTGTTAGTCTCAGAAGGCCGTGACCTCGAACTGGAATCAGAGGATCACAGAGTTCAGTGAAAGCTTGTTGAAGTTCTGATGTCCATGCAGATTCAGACTTTGACTTAGCAGTATTACTGGACATAGGTAAAGATTTACTATCTGTGTCAACATCATAGTCTTTGGGTTGATTCTTACACAAACTGGACCAAGATGTATTAGATGTTCGGACAGATTCTTCTGTCAGAGAACAGTTATGTTCTGTATTTAAATCATAGTCGTTAGATAAATCTTTATGCAAGTCTGAATGACTGTAAGTCTTGGATGCAGGCACAGCTGGGAAATTGTCATATTCACCATCTACATGATAGTCTTTGGGTTGCTTGCTGATGCTTCTGGCATGAACTTCTTGAACAGAGGTGGCTGGAATATTAACTGAAGTATCCAAGATAATGACATCAGAGGAAACAGATTCAGATCGCAGAGTTGACTGGCTGTCTGGTTTTTTATCTGAATTACAGCTCGATTCTGACAACACCTCAACAAGAACTTTGTTTGAAGTTTGCTTACTTTCTGGTGTTTTTAACATCTTCATATTTTTAACCTAAAAAACATTGAAAATTGATAAAAATATATTTTCCAAAGTATACAATATTTTAGTTTTTTGTTGTTAGGAAGGGTAGTGGTTTAGTGTGTGTTTTGCAGGAGTTAGGGTATCATGGGCAATGTCTTTATTAGGAAATCATAATGAATAACATTCTTTTTCTTAATCCACTTTTTGGAGGAAAGATTGAGTGTCTTACATCAAAAAAGGTTGAGTGTCTTATCTCAAAAAAGCAACTTTGGAATAAATAATATAATAAAATATTAGTAAAAATGGAAGTACACTTGATAAACATTTCACAAAGCTGTTAGAAAAATCTTGTTTTACTAAATCTGTTTGAAAAGCTTAAGGTATGAAACTCAGTATAATTTCAGCTATTCATTTATAGCTTATGGTAAATCTGAGTGAACTGTATTTTAATATAAATTCTATATTAAGTAAGGCAACACTATTCCTGTGGTAGGCCTACCCTTGCTGCTAATTACTGAATCCATTTGTAAATCTTAAAGTAGAAGTGAAATATAATACAGTTTTGGGTTATTGTTTTCGTAAACAGTATCAATAAACACCCACTAAAACACATGAGAAATTTTTAAAAATTTAAAACTTATCATTTTTATGTTTTAGACGTTTAAATTTCGTCCACGAACAGCATGATAAAGACTTATCTCCCCTTTTCTCACTCGAAATTCGCTTATCTGTGACATCACATTAGCCAAGGATATTTTTCATCGCTAGTAACTGACAGTGAAATTGTAAAAAAAGTAAAGTTTGTTTTATTTAACGAAACCTCTAGAGCACATTGATTTTTATCTTATCATCGGCTATTGGACATCATACATATGGTCATTCTGACATATGTCTTTTTAGAGGAAACCCGCTGCCACCACATAAGCTACTCCTTCCGATAAGTAGCAAGGGATTTTTTTATATGCACCGTTCCACAGACAGCACAGCACATCACATACCACCGCCCTTGAAAACCAGTTGTGGACCACTGGCTGGAACGGAAAGTAGCCCAAATGAACAAAATAACAACATATCACATCTGTAACAACGATAGTGCACCTATAAGAATACTACGTAGGCTAGCGCCCATGAATGGAAGCTTACTCATCTTTAAAGTGGAACTAATGAAATAAATAGAATGTTTACGGTATTTAATGACGTGAAACAAGGGTTCACGGGATTGGCTGACGGCGCAGTTTAAGCGGTTAGAGGTCACGTGTATTTAACTAGACTAGTATATACGTAACGACTGCCTGACATACCTGTGACGCAGTGGCTTATGCGACCTCAAGTATGTCGCTGGAATGTGACAGGAAGTTTTTGTGATAGCGAAAAACTCAACATATCTCGCAGTTTGGGAGTGTATAATATACATCAGAAACAACTGGTGATGCAGTCGTATAAATTAAATGTGTAGGTCATTCAGCATTAAAGAACCAATAACTGTTCTGACATAAGCTCGAGTTTATATCCGGGACAGGCGATACTTGGAGATGTCATTGGTTGTATAAACATCTTCACCCGTTTCAACACAAAACCTAGTCATGAACGCCTGCTCCTTCAAAATAAGGTTGGCATAGTTTTCACTGTGATTCATGAGTGCAATAGTTCATTTGTCCTACGTATCCTTTGTACTTTGTTTTGTACAAAAAAACCACACACAACTGTTTTGCATCAGAAAACGCTTTAGATAGCTATGGATTTTACCGATTGTTCCAAGTTGTTAAATACGCACGGATTTTACCCCATGCTATTTAAAAAAGAAACTCGTTACAACCATATATGCTACTATTTGTGATTAACAACCGTTCTCTTCTGTATCACAGACCACAGTGGTTTGGTATACCATTCGTGGTCATCTGGCTGCAACGAGAAATAGCTCAACGTCTCCACTTACCGGGAGTGATCCAACGACACACCGCACCCGCACGCTTTACTTCTGAGTTACATCCCGGTCAATTGTTGAACCCGGGATTGGGAAAAATCTGAACCGACCCCCACCCCGCTCCCTTAGACCACTAATTTTTATTTTTCTCGTTACAATTAGATCACTTATTTTCGACATCGCATTTTCAGTATTCAGAAGCAG
This sequence comes from Symmetromphalus regularis, assembly GCA_032355785.1. NCBI lineage: Eukaryota > Metazoa > Mollusca > Gastropoda > Neomphalida > Neomphalidae > Symmetromphalus > Symmetromphalus regularis. The sequence continues at coordinate 4,932 of JAULBS010065230.1, read as the reverse complement.
ATCTGTGGTGGAGGCAACGGGTTTTTACCCTCTTAGGCCACCATTTTTCCAATAATAATTTAGTCGTATCAACTGAAAGTTAAATCCTCGAATGTTAAAAAGCTTTAAACTATTTTTGAACCCACTTTCAGAATTCTGTATCCGCCCCTGTTATTCATTATTAACACTACGGTACCTTTCGATCCCTTCCTTTACACACACACACACACACACACATACACACTTATCTTTATCTCTCACAAATACACTGTCGCTCTCTCCCTCTCTCACATAATACGCACACACACACACATATATATACACACACACACGCACGCACACACATACACACGTCAGAATGGCTGAATCGGACCATGCTCCGTCTTGTACTAGGAAGTGGCATTGTTTCAAGGACACCCCGGTGACAGCTGGTGTTGATGCCGAGTGATACATCAGCCCATAGCAGGATGAAATCTTTCTTTTTATCAGGGTCGTCTTTGTTTCCAGGCAACACAATTTAATCGCTGACAGCGTCACAGTGATCCCAGCTGTCCATGAACTCCAGGATGTCCATGTATGCTATTTTTATTCAATATTTATTCAAAACACGCCCATCTTCCTTGAAATACACTTAACAAAACTAGTAATAACTAAAATTGTCTGAAAAAAACAAACAAAAAACAACAACCGACGATAAAACCTGAATGAAAAATAATATGTATATAGTGTGACCCACTGTATACGATACATCCTATGCTATGATATGATATATGTTGTATACAATTTATAGAAATTTTATACCATTCCACCACTTCGTATACAAAATAACCAATCGTAAAGAGTGACCTCCCCTTGTACACTCTCTCCTCTCACCTGTGCATAATTATTATTATAGTAACAAAATAAAAGTGGAGTTAAGCATGTTTGTTGTTCCCGTTCTAAATTAATGTTGGTTCCATGGTGCTGGTTGATATATTTTGTTTAGAAATGTTAGTTCATCCATATATAGAACATCTTAGGGTATTAACAAAACAATTAGAAATAATCATTTTAAAGAAAATTGTTGGATTTTCTAACTTAGCGGCATAACCCAGTCCGCCCCCATCCCCTGAATTCCGCGGTAAAATTAGATATATTCCGCGGTTGGAATTGGGAATTTCCGCGGCAAATTCTGCAACATAAAAATTGAAAATAATACTAGTTAGTTCCAATTTAAATACCCATGATATAACCAGGATCCAGTGGTCCAATCAAATCGTTAACAAATATATCATATTGGAGTCGCTGGTTGCGATAAAAGAATACTAACGTTTTTATTTAGTCCGGTTTGAGAGCTCTCACTATCATTGTTATATATTAAATGGGATAAAATGACAGAATCGTATTCCCAATTGACGGTTACCGAATAAAGTTATAACAAGCAAACAAATCGCAACATCTACCCCAGTTAATACGTTGCCTACTTTAAAGAAACAACTTTAAAACTCAATGCTTCAGTTTATTATTTCCAAAATGTGACGTTTTTATTCATGGTGATTTTATTATTATTTTGTTTAATCCACGGAGTAAAATGACAAATTCTGCAAGTTTTCTGCATGAAAAGTGATTTTCCGCAGACGTACGAGAATTCTGCGCTGTCATGCAATTTCTGCACATTTGTCCGCGAAATCGCGGAATTCAGGAGGTGGGTGGGGGGTGGTTTGCTGATAACCGCATCGTACTTTAAATTGACTGATATTAAATTATTAATTTTCTTTTAAAAAACCAACTCATTAATGTTAGTTTATCGTCTGCTATAATCACTTGAACCAGTTGAAAGAGGTTGTCTAGACTTTTAATTACTGATGTTCTTTTGCGTCTTTACAAACCATTGTGACAACTGCATGCTGACAGATGTAGGCCTACAAAATTTACACTGGTATATGCCACCCCCACCCCACCCCAATATAAAACACTGATTACTCTATGTATAGTTACATATTAGGTCCAAACAGAACAAGGAACAGGAAGTAACAAAGTATTGTTGTGAACTGAACAATAAATATTTTAAAAAAAACTTTGTAAACATGATAAATAGGCGTTAAAAAAAAAAAATCCCATATTTTTATTAAAATAATAATTTCACGTCATATTCTCAAATATTATTAAACTTAATCTTTTATCCATTCATCTTTTCAAAATTTTATTAAGTGGTAATTTTTTAATGAGGTTTGTCAACACATTAAAGTCCTATAGAGCTTTGATGATCAGTGTCATTCTGAGGCAGATTAAAGTCCTATAGAGTTTTGATGATCAGTGTCATTCTGAGGCAGATTAAAGTCCTATAGAGCTTTGATGATCAGTGTCATTCTGGGGCAGATTAAAGTCCTATAGAGCTTTGATGATCAGTGTCATTCTGAGGCAGATTAAAGTCCTATAGAGCTTTGATGATCAGTGTCATTCTGAGGCAGATTAAAGTCCTATAGAGCTTTGATGA
>JAULBS010065164.1:0-22651 GCA_032355785.1 Symmetromphalus regularis | reverse complement strand
TTTATCTTTACAAATATACTTTAACCAACCTTCTACCATGAATAATAAAAAAGTTATCATCAATTAGCCATCTTTAATATATCAATTCCTGGGGCACTTTAAGGCAGTGGAAAGTTAAGTCTTAAAGGGTTAAACATGACAAGGTGTCAAAAATTTCTAAATGTTTGACATCCAATACGAAATCAATGTGTTCTGGTGGTGTCATTAAACAAAACAACAAACTAAAAAAAACACGAAACCTTCCCATATCCACTAGCCTGTACTCTACAGACCGAAGGCAAGTGAAACCCGTTTTAATCACCATCGTATGAAGTCAGTTTTGGCCTGTGCAATGATAAAGCTGTCAAAACAGCCGTAAATTATCTCCAATTGAGAGTCCAATAACTCAAACAAAGGTGGACACTGGATGCAATTGAGCCTAAGTGCCGAGATCATGTGGGCTCTTAATAAAGCTAATTTCCTGTTGTGTGCAGGTATGATTCTAATTATGACAGGTACCCAATACCCGCAATCATTAACTGAATCCACAATCATTAGGAGAAGACACTGCCTGTATCAACTTGACTTTCAGATAAAAGGAAATTATAGCAGTCGTATAGTCTGATTTAATCACTCCTGCTGGCTTTGGTAGGTACTGGGATCAAATCTCAGTCAAGGCACGAGATTTTTAATCTCGATACTGGTTCTGCAAAGGCTCAATGGGTAGGTATAAGCCAATGAGTGATCCCGTGTTGCTAACTGGAAAGAGTAGCCTATGTGGTGGTAGCGGATTTTCTATAAAAGACCATGAGTCACAGAATGCCATATGTCAGACACCTAATAGCTGCTGAATAACCAATATGCTGGGGTGCCGTTAAACAAACAGTTTAATGACTCTCACCCCAATCACAAAAAATAAACATCAGCTATTCAGGGTATAGTCATACAGTAACAAAAATTACAGGAATCCAGTATCAGTCATTAAAAAAATGGTTAACACAAAACATTACTATATTTGCATAACCATGTTCACACAGTGGGTATGATATTACTAAATTTGCGTAATTATGTTCATACTGTGCACCTACATTGTATGGTTTTAGATTGAGCAGCATACATGTAGGTATATCTGTGTGTGTACAGTTTCACAACAGATATATCAACATTTGTAGTACCGTATGTCCTTTCCTATCTGTTGGACAATTTTGTTTTTTATAACACCACTAGAGCACATTGATTTAATAATCATCGGTTATTGGATGTCAAACATTTGGTTATTTTCAAAAATAGGCAAGTGTGAGCCAGCCTCCAATGGGTTTTGAACCACTGTCATCAGCTGGAGTGTGTTGGACAAGCTATTTGGTATTTGAAACACTTCACTTGCTATTCATGGTCTTCTGAAGAAATCTGCTTCCACTATATACATGTAGACGATTCATTGCAATTAGCAGCAAAGGATCTTTTATATGCACTTTCCCACAGACAAGCCACCACATACCATAGCCTTTGTTACACCAGTCAAGGACCACTGGCTGGAATTAGAAACAGCCTAATAGGTTTACTAGAGGGGATCAATCCTGCAGCCCATCACACTTCAAGTGGATGATCTATCTCTTGAACTATGTCTCGCTCTCAATTTGATTTAGAGTGCAGTATAGACAACACAGCATAAACCATGATTTTTAATAAAACCACTTGTAACGCTAATACACTCAGTTAATATTGGTGTACCTTTTTTCCCCAAGACAAGATTAAATTTGTGAGATCCTAAATCCAGCTATTCATCATCTTAATGCAATTTTATCAAATGGGAAATCAGTGATAAAAATTAAACATTATTGCAGAATGGAGTATCAGAATGGCCTAAAGAACTGCTCCTGTGCAATATTTCACTCCTGACAGTGACGCTGATGTGACAGGGGGGCAGCCTAAACTAATAACAGTATGCACAAGTAAGCAAACAGGACCCCCATCAATAACTGTATTGGAGTGATGGATTATTGGCAGGGCAGCCAGAAACATTAATCCCATGAGGCAGCATCTATGACAGCTCAAATTAAAGCATTATCAGAAAAACCAAGCATTCGAGATTTCCTGGTAACAGGGTCCAAGAGAAATTTCCACAGCAATGATAGACTGGGCCATAGAACATCCACTATTGAAGACATTTTATTATTTTTATTTTTTTATGTTTGTTTTGTTTAATGACACCATTAGAGCACATTGATTTATTAATCATCAGCTACTGGATGTCAAACATTTGGTTATTTTTACACAGTCAAGTGTGAGCCAGCCTCCAACAGGTTTTGAACCACAGTCATCAGGTTGAGTAAAAGTAAAGTTTGTTTTATTTAACGACGCCTCTAGAACACATTGATTTATATTTTATCAGCGGTTATTGGATGTCAATCATATGGGCATTCTGACATATGTATTTTAGAGGAAACCCGCTGCCACCAAATAGGCTACTCTTTCCGAGAAGCAGCAAGGGGTCTTTTATATGCGCCGTACCACAGACAGGACAGCACATACCACGGCCTTTGATAAACCAGTTGTGGACCACTGGATGGAACGGAAAATAGCCCATGGGTCCACTGAGAAGGATCGATCCAACGACCAAACGGTTTGCAGGCAGACACGCTACAGTTTGAGCAAGATCCTGCTCCCTCGAAACCTGTTAAAGGCTGGCTCACACTATGAATAAAAAAATTACCAAATAGTTAACATTCTGTATCTGGTGATTAATAAATCAATGTGCTCTGAAAGTGTCATTAGAAGAAAAAAAATGAAAAAATGATCTTTGTTTTATCAATACTGTTTTCTTATCTCTTTCAGGACATTCATAATCTACAGAAGGAGCGAATGAAAGGGAAGAAGTAGAAATATGACTAAATACGTTTATAAAGTGTGTTACTCTGTTATAGCTGCTATTATGTGATAGAATCTCTACGTGGGCATATTTACTTACACATGTAGGTGGGGAAATGAAATCACCATGAAACGGAATTCATTTTAAACATATGGGCCCAATTGTTCAAAGCAAGGTTAAGCTAACCAGGGTTAGTTGAATATTTCAAAACCAAATTATAAATCATTGTAAATAGTAATTGAAGAGATATGTTGAAACTTAGATTATTATAGCTTAAGGTATCCATAAATAATCAAATCGGAAGTATATTTTAACTCTCTATGAAAATATTTAAAGAGAAATATTCATCTACCCCATGGTTAGCTTAACAATGCTTTGAACAACTGGGCCCAGTAGTTTTTTTTTTTTGGATAACATTGGTATCACATGTCCAAAGATGACAGCAGTAGCTATCTAAAACACTACATATAATTCATCAGATCTTAATACATCTGTTTTCAGTATCATTTATCATCTAGCAAAAATAATTTTATTTTTATTATTGAAAGAAAAAATACAAGTACCATAATGGTTTTGTTTGATTTTCAATTTAAAAGCCATGAATCGACTTCAAAATGCACCACACATTAATTTTTTAATGCAGATAATAAAAGGGAAGATTAAAAATTTTTTATATAAACTTATCGAAGTGAAGCGGCAAATAGCCAGGTGTGGTGTGTGTTATGTCTGTTAGATAATAAAATATTAATTACACTGATGACAAAACTCTCAAACAATATGCATGGTTGAACTATCATGCAATTTTATGTCAGACTCTCAATGTCTGTGTATTTGACTTCAATACTTGTGGAGGTGCTGTGTACATTGAAATCAAGTGTTTACCAAGTTAACAATGACTGAATTAATGGCACAGTTTGATATCCCCATAGGACCTGTATATCTGTGTGACATCAAAGAAACTAGCTTGGCAGGCTGGGGAACCAGGAACCCTCACCGGCTGTCTTAGGATGGGACTTTCCACTAATGTTGACATAACAATCAATATGCGAATCTCATTTTCAGCACTTTGGCTTTTATCTCCGATTTAGGTGACTTAACGGCCTCCAGGAGACCACTCTGGCAGTTGGGTCATTATAAGCCAATATTTTTCTGTTGACGTTTACTGATATTGATGGAACCGGCTCTTTGATGTTGTCACAAGTCAACAGAAGGCAGTTCTAGCTAGTCATTTGGAAAGCGAGATTCTGAGTGTTAAACAACGGTGTCTGTCCTCTTCCCATCAATACGTAGATCTGATTATCTGATAATGTGACAATATTCATTATTCAAAAGGAAAAAAAATAATTTGTAAATAAAGAACAAAGTACAAGGTTTATTCTTTATTCTAATTCAGTTTTTACAGTTTCTATTCTGCGTTATAACATATAACCAAAATGTGCATGATACTTAAAGTTTTAAAATAGCATAACCAGGTGACATAGTTAGGCAATGGTTAAGCTGTCAAACTCATGGCTGGTAGGCACTGGGATCAAATCTCAGTCGAGGCATGGGATTTTTAATCTCAATATCAGTTCCAACCCATAGTGAGTGCTCTGCCAGGCTAAATGGTTGGGTGAACTGACCTGTGGTCCACAGTGGTATGTATTGTCCTGTCTGTGGGAAAGTGCAGATAAAAGATCCTTTACTGCTAATCAGAAAGAGTATCCTATGTGGCAGTAGTTTCATCTAGAGACCATGGGTAAAAAACCCACTATATGTCTGTCACCTAACAGCCACTGAATTTTAAAAAAATGCAGGTATGTCATTAAATAAATAATCCTTTCCTTTTCTTTGTAAAATAGGCCATATCTCATTGATAGTCTTGTTGAAGTTCTGTTGGTTGTAAGATTGACCTACTCAGTGCGGTATTAGACAAGAAACAGGTCAAGGCACTGTAATAATCATGTTGAGGCACTGTGCATTTTAGGACCTACTACTCAGCAGATCCATTGGAATATTTTGTGTTCCAGTCACTGATCCACAACTGGTTTATGAAATAATGTGATATGCTGTTCTTTCTGAATAAGAGCATGTAAAAAACCGACTGTTTTTAATTAAAATAAGTGGCTTATTTGGCAACCGCAGATTTCTTCTGTAGACCATGTGTTTGAGACCTTATTAAATAATTATTGAATAAAACAAACATTTGTTCCCTAATAAATAAATTTGTTCTAGCTATTCAGACCACTCCAGCTAATATATTATGTTGTGGTATGTGTTGAACTGTCTGTGAGAAAGTATAAAAGATTTGCTGCTAATCATTTTCATTAAAACGTTCAACACATAGCAACCAATAATTAACAATAGTCTCATGAGTATTTTAATAATTCCTTTCCATTCCTAATAAAAGACAATTAACAATAATTATGTCCAAGTTATTTAAAAACCAATCCTTCATATTTTCATTAAGGTGGCAAACGGCTGGCTGTCAGATTTCTGTAAAACAGATTATCTTCATTTTGTTCATTCTGTACAGTAAGTTGTAGTTATTAATGATTAACTCGTCTCAATTTTCATCCTCATTTTTATCACATTGTCTAGCTTCCCCACTGCTTTAAGGCTTTGATGTGAGAAAAACAGATAATTAGATAATTCTCAATGATTGCTTTCGCTCAAACACCTCACTGTTTGTTGACAGATGGTTGGTGGAGAAATAGATTTTTACTACTTGAAAGCAAGTCACAAAATGACTGCATTCTCTACCGGACAATCAGGCTGTGTGCTGGGGAAATTGCTAGGTGATAAATATGAATGGGCAGGTAATGATGGCATTGCTCAGTAGGTGGTAATTACAGGTAAATTGTGTTGAGGTAATTGCAAGATTCCGGCAATTGCAGTCAGCTTGAATTACATAGGATATACAAGAATGAACAGTCAATTGAACAAAGCAGCTTTTAATTCTGATTACATTTTAGTTATGGCTGAGTGTTATTTTTATTATTTGATTATGTTTCTTTCAAAATGAAGATTGTGAAAGATTAATAATATATATAATTGCAATTTGAAAAATACATTGTTATTGAATCTATGTGGCCAATATATATCTTAACAGAAAACATGAGTTATCCATCTGTATGTTTATCTATCCATCCATCCATCCATACATCTGTGTCCATTTTTTGTCTGCCCATCCATCCTTCTGTCCATCCATCCATCCATCCATCCATCCATTCTTCCATCATTCATCCATCCATCCATTCTTCCATCATTCATCCATCCATTCATCCATCAATCCATACATCTGTGTAGGCTACTGTTGGACATCAAAATTACATGTAGGAGTATGATTGAAGCATTAGTTTGACTTCTCTGCAGTCTCAAGAGTTGTTTAAGATGTAATGGTGTTTTTACTGATGTCTTCAAGTACTGGTTATAATAGCTTTGAGTGGGTAGCTTGACAGTGATTTAGTTTGACATTTTCAAATGGAAAAGCTGCACATCATTGCATTCCATGAACCTGTCAAATACAAATCTATTTGTTCAAACATTTTTACTAGTTTTTTTTCTTTTGATTGAATATTTTCTGAAAGACATGGTAACAGAATTGGTTGGTAAATCACCCTCACATTGCATCAGAAAGTATGGCCCAGCATATTATTTATTCACCGGCTATTAGGTGTCAAACAGACATTTTTGCTACTTATGAACCTCAAAGGAAACCTGCCACTACCACTTAGGCTGTTGTTTTTGATTTACAGCAAGGGATCTTTCCACAGACAGTACAACACATAGTTATACCAGTTGTTCCAATGGCTGCAGTGAGGCCCAAATGTGTCCAGTAAAGGTGATCGATCCAGTGATCCATCACACTTCAGTTAGATGCTCTACCTCCAGTTGAATTCTATATTATTGTAGATGCACTATTTGTCCATTTAAATTTACATGGTTGTATGAAAAGAAAGTTAAAATGCTTATTAGTTTTCAGAAATATGGTATGCTTTCAGACATTTCTACAGAGAAGCCTACTAGCCTGTTTTGTTGTTTGGTTGTTGTTGTTTTTTGGGGGGGGAGTGGTAGAGGATGGGTTGGGACAGGAGGAGTTAAAAAATGAAATCATTCTTTACTCCACTTACATTGTAAGCAAACTGGTATTGAATTGTCTTGTCTGTCTTCTGTAAATCCAGATATGTGCCCAAGTTAGCTATGTCTTCAAACTGTCCAGCATTCAAACATTTTCAATTTAAACTCCACATACCAATATTTATACTAACAGCACTGATATAACAAAATAAAAAGTAAAGTTTGTTTTATTTAACAACGCCTAGAGCACATCGATTTTTATTATATCATCAGCTACTGGACGTCAATCATATGGTCATTCTGACATATTAATTTAGAGGAAACCTGCTGCCGCCACATAGGCTTCTCTTTCCAATAAACAGCAAAGGGTATTTTACATCCTCTGTCCCATAGACAGGACAGCACATACCATGGCTTTTGATCAACCAGTTGCGGACCACTGATTGGAACTGAATAGCCCAAACTGCAAATGGGTCAACTGAGAAAGATTGATCCAATGACCAGCACTAGTTTAACAACACCTTCCATCAACCTAATTTTCATCTAAATAACTTAATTTACCTCCCCTTGATTACAAATCCTGGCTACTTCAGAAGTGGTGATGGAAGCATGTGAATAAATAACGTGAACTCTAAGATATATATGTTGTCAAATTAACACTATAAAGTTCATTCATAAGAAATAGAACTGAAAAAACTGCAAGCCTTATGAATATCATTTTATTTACACACTCATTACGTTTAAGCTCAAAATGTAGACATTATCTTGTGGTGTAATTATGACAAATTGTCCCTTGGGTGTCCTCGATTCCTCTTCTCAAGGTTTTAATAAAAGCAGGCATAGTAATAACCATGCGATTTGTGGTTTTCTTTGAAGCATGTCGGCACCAGAGGCTATCCGCAAGGTTTCTACTAAGCACACAACTGCGGCTTTACTAAGCAAAGAGCTCGAAGCACAAAACTCGGCTACAATAATATTTAACAAGATATCATACAAAATCCTTTATTGCCATTCACGTTGGAGCAGTGATTTCCAATATTATTAGCGTGTATGATCTATTGTAACTAGTGTTATTCTGCACCAACTACAATACGATTTGAAGTGTTTATCAGGTGTGTTTTTTATTGTTGTTAACGCGTCATAAACCTGTTGATTAGTCTTTATTTTTCATTCTCTCTATTATTTCTTAAGAACAGTAACAGGTATCCCATTGAGAGGCTTATGGAATAATATTTTTGTCAAACTTCAAATGGTTTTACCCTTTTGTGCAAATCCTCTTTTTATATTTGATAATCCAGATCAATAGGAGCATTTAAAAAAAGATAAAACTTCAATATGTGGTTTTAGAAGATCTTCAAAGAAGGTGCCTTAGGAACATGATATTGTGTCGGTTGGTTGTAATGTATTCATTTCTTCAAACAGTTGAGTGCCGACTTCAAAGATAAATGACTATCTTGCAATTTATTTTACATCAAAGTAACTTGAGTGTAAAGTCGTATGCTCTGATGTTCATATGTGTGCAAACATGTCATCTTTTTTTTCATTATTCAAACTTAATATTTTTCTATTGTCTGTAGAAGTGGTTTTTCTGCAGTTTTTTAAGTATATATAAAAGCTGTTTCAATGGTTGAAACATTGCATTTTTCTTTTATGCAATTTTTTAAGTGTACATAAGGGCTGTTTTGATATTTTTTCCTGTTGCACATGTGAGGGCTGGCTTGTCTGACATCTGTAGTTTGATATGCAAACTTAATCATATTTTTATGCAGTGTGAAGTTGCTTTTGAAAGCTGTTTTATTTCACATTAGAAATATTGAATTTTTGTGCCTTCTAATCATCTTCTCAAAGTGTCACCGCTGAGAAACAAATTAATTATTTTTGTGTGACCTAATGAAATTTTTAAAAACGATATCAAAATTGTGATATTTAAAAACAAATTTGGTACAATTTTCAATTTAAGAAAATGGAGAATATCAATTTTACATGATAATTGTAAATGTTCACCTAAGTTTCAGTTTAATAAAATCTTAGACTATCAATTGTAATGTAATTTTCACTTAAATTCAGTTTAATAAAATATCAGTTTTATATCAGTTTATTTTTTAAATCCCTTTAATAAAACCTAAAATATCAATTTCATAACTTCTTTGTTCCCAGTTGTGAGTGAAAAACCAAACTATTGTCATTAACTGTTAAAGTGAGAAATCAGCTACAGAACTGGTTTGTTTTTGTTTAACATCACTAGAGCATACTGGTTTATTAATCATCAGCTGTTGGATGTCAAACATAGATAATTTTGACACGTAGCCTGCCTGCAATGGGTTTTGAACCACTGTCTTCAGCTTGAGAGTCTGACGTTCTACCCCACTGGATCACAGAGTCACATTCAGCTACAGAACTGAGCCATTTTCAGTGTAATAATGTGAATATTGTGATTAACCTGACATTGCTCCTACTGAGGGCCTCAGAATGAGAGATTTAATAATAATGTGATATTGCATTCAGCAACATTAACTGGAGTCAGAAGGAAGGCAGCCTATAATCCATGGTACAAGTCTCTCTTTGATCTGCCTGCTATTACTTGACAAATTTATACTGATGAAAATAGATGTGTCTGCTCGGCAGCCTCCCCCAGGCTCAGACAATGCTGTGCTGTGAAAAAGTCTTCCTAACCAGCGGTACTCGACACCGCGAGCGAATCTGCCCAGTGTGATCCGACACTTTGTCGCAACCTTGTACTGCTTTCTCATCTGTTCCTAGCCACTTTAGACACCTTTTAGAAAATTGAGAAAAGCTATTCTGTAATAATTAAACATGAGAATTTGATATCGCCATCATTCACAGGACATGCTATCAATTGGTCCAGTGGTTAGGGCACTTATCACACTGATGTTTTTTTTGTAAATAAGAGAATAAGAGTACTCTAGTGATCTCATTCAAAAATTTATATTTTTGTTTTATTTTTTATTTTTGTTTATTGACATAACTTCTTTGTTCCCATTTGTGTGTGAAAAACCAAATTATTTTCTTTAACTATTAAAGTGAGAAATCAGTTACAGAACTGGTTTGTTTTTGTTTATTGACATCAGTAGAGCACATTGATTTATTGATCATCAGCTATTGGATGTAAAAAAGTTGGTTATTTTGACATGTAGTCAAGTGTGAGCCTGCCTCCAATGTGTTTTGAACCACTATCATCAACTTGAGAGTCTGATGCTCTACTGCTGCACCACCGAGACTCAACTCATTAAAAAAAAAATATTAATTAAAAAAAAATTAATTCTTGTTGGTAGATGGCATTGTGACCTTGAACAGCTACCTGTATATGTTTCCATAATTACATGTATTCTATATGTATGTAAATTGTAGTGTAAACATTTTAGTGTGTTGGTTTCTTTGATCTGTGAAGTGACACTCATTATGTGCTAGTAATCACCTCACTACTTCACGTATGAGTGATTTCAGTGTTTGGGTCAGATGGGTCTGTCGAACCAGTCTGTTCAGATATAACGGAGAATCCATAAAATACTAATTATGCAAATAATCGGGGACTCCCCCCAACCACGTATGTTTTTTTTTATACATAGTCACTACCCACCAACACCATGTACATTCAAAAAAATGTGCACTGAATAGAATATATATATATTTTTTTTTTGACACCACTAGAGCACATTGATTTATTAATCATCGGCTATTGGATATCAAACATTTGGTTATTGGGACACATAGTCAAGTGTGAGCCAGCCTTCAACAGGTTTTGAACCACTGTCATCAGCTTGAGAATTCAGTGTTCTTCTGCTGGACCATCGAGGCTAACACTGAATACAAGATAATCCAATGCAATATTTCTTGAAGCATATATATACTCATGTGGATTAGGGTCTTAGCCAGTAATAAAGACATGTGTAACATCAGTTTCTGCTCATTTCCTCTTTTTTTATAAGCAAAGTGAAAAATTGTTTCTTACAAAAACAAAGGGGATGGGGGTTTACCCTCTAAACCTGTCTTGAAGCTGCACTAAAAAAAATGACAGATTTGAGATTGCTCAAGACAAGACAGCACATACCATATGTTTTGATATACTGATTGCATGTGAAACATGTTTGAGAATGGTGAAGACATATGCTACTATTGTTTGCATTGACGATTGACTGATTAAAGTGTGTCCATGGATCTCGCATTCCCAGTGGGATTAGTGCTGCTAATAGTGCATGAATTGAGCACTGTTTATCATAAGTTGCCTTTTGTCTCTTATCTATGCTCAATCACGATCATCACAGATGTCCACTTTCTAATCCCAGATCTTCTTTCAGCAAATACAGATTAATCAGACATAAGTAGTCAAGCATTTCATTTCTTTGTTATTCTTGAAAATAAGTACCAATTATTTCAATTTACACACAATTAGGGATAATATTATTAAATGACCGTTTACAGAGGTAGATTTTATTAAGGACATCATGAATTTTACATTGGCATTGGTAGGCTTTGTGTGGTCTCCTGATCCCAAGGTCAACCAAGGATTAATTTTCATTCTCCTCAAATCAAATAGCTAATTTTTCCTCCTGCTTTTATGCTGTTGGGCAGAAGAGGTCATTTTCTCTTAAATTTTTATTTTTTTAATTGAGATAATTTTTAAAAGTGAATGGTTGTTACCCACATTTTGAATATTATATTTTTTACAATATTGTAATAGCATATAATTTTATAAATAATTTTGTGTAAATATTTTACAAAAATAGTGGATTCTGATTGCATTTATTTTAATTTATAATTTTTTTTATTTTAATAGAGTCATCTTCTCTAGAGATAAAAATTAGGGAGTTGGGTCCCTTTGGAACTATGAACTCCTTTCAATGAGACTACAGAATTTCATTCAGGGGATCTAACTTTTTAAAATTTCCTTTTAAATGTATTGTGATTACAGATTTTAAAAATCCATGTTGAAATCCAAGAGCGGAAAATTAGATAATTAATGTCATCCAAACCTTGTGTATGTTTCCACCTGAGAGAAAGCCCTCATCATTTATAATATAATAAAACACGATACATGTTACTGAGTCCCGCGACAGACTCCACCCTTTCCAGTCTGATCTAACTGTCATAATACACTTATTATTTTGCCATTTGTTCTGGGAGATAACTGTGTGACTCACGGCTGATCAGCAACATTCAAATGAAGTTTATAAAACTAATTTTCTCATCAAAGGGTTGAGCTGATAATCCAGAAGAGGCCTCAGTGGCAGTTTTAATTCATTGTATAATCAAATTTAATCGCGGTGTTCATTCAGATTAGCTTCATATAGTTGGGGCTGCACACCATTGTTTTTTCATAGCCGGTCTCTCATAACACTTTTGTTTTTGTTTTATTTAGCTTAATGAAGTTTTGATTTGTATTAGCATACAGTGAGGGTTGCACACCATTGTTTTTCTTTCAAATCTTTCATAGTTTTTTGTTTTATTTAGCGTAATGAAGTTTTGGTTTGTGTTGACATACAGTGAGGGTTGCACACCATTGTTTTTCTTTCAAATCTTTCATAGTTTTTTGTTTTATTTAGCTTAATGAAGTTTTGGTTTGTGTTGACATATAATGAAGGTTGCACACCATTGGTTTTTCATAGCTGGTCTCTCATAAGAGTTTTTTATATATTTTTTTTCTTTAGCTAAATAAAATATTGGTTTGTATTGAAATACAGGGTTGCACACTATTGTTTTTTCTTTACCAATCTTTCACTGGATTTTTATTTTATTTTTTATTTAACTTAATGAAGTTTTGGTTTGTATTAGCATACCATTGTTTTTTCATAGCCTGACTCTCATGGGAGTTTTTTTGTTTTATTTAGCCTTATGAAGTTTTGGTTTGTGTTGACATACAGTGAGGGTTGCACGCCATTGTTTTTTTTCATAGCCAGTCTCTCATAAGAGTTTTTTGTTTTATTTAGCTAAATTTCTAATAATTTATTCTCATTAACGTTTCATGATTTATGTATTGTTAAAAAGCCACCAATGCAATCAGTTAAACTACTGGTAACCGGTTTCTACCCAGTACAATTATATGGTGATTGTTTGTTTTAGAGCTGCACCAAATGTGTCTTTTGATAGTATTTTCTCTTAAACAGAACAATTGTTTCTCTTACACACAAGAATGTTCACATTTACATTTTAAAGTGCATCGAGTGCTTTACAGGCCAGCATTAAAAGAATGCTGATTTGACAAAAACTCATTTTCTGTTTCTAATCAGTGTAAATACATCTGCAGGCATATTCAACTTTTATTCTTAGTTTCTGCAATATATTGTTAAAAAAGACCCGTAACATGTTGTACTGCAAAAAGCAAAATAAAAATAATATATTAAATAATTTTGGTCCAACGAAAGACTGAAAAGGACTGAAATAATATTGTTTATTAAAGGAAAATTATATAAAAGACTCGACGAGAGGGATATTATAACTTCTAGAAAATGTTCTGTAAATTGTTTACAGAATAAAATTGTGGTCCGTTTTGGTCCTTTTCAGTCCATTTCAGTTTTTTTCGGTCCTTTGTCAAACCCAAATAATTTCAGATAGAAAGGTAATTTCAGACAGTAAAGTTATTTCTTGTACATATGGATGTTTTTTTTAGTGTTAATGTATGCTCATTTTGGGCACCAACTTGGACAAATATAAAATTTACAAGATTTTATAATTGTTTCTAGTCTTGTTTGTGTTGCTGCTTGGATTAAAATCATACAGGAGATAATGGATGATCACTTGCGTACAATGTTACAATGCGTTCGGCTAACTGCATGCAAATCATGCATGAAAAGAACAACTCAACACTCTCAGATGTGTAAAGTCAAGTTTTTCTTCCCAGCTAACAAAGAATCTAATGTAGGACTATCACGTGTTTCATTTCCATTCCTTTCATCAGGAAGATGTCGTGTGGTGTTCCAGTAGCTTAATATTTGCCAACCCATTTCATGGAGAGGAAAGCATGCCGACGTACTCAGTTTGTGTCCCTGCTTTTATAAAAGGGCTACAAACGAGGACAGTTACATACATTAGGCCGGCCTAATGAAGGAGAGCGCACGGGGGATGTCACATATTTGCTTTACTACTTGCGGAAGAACACGGAGTCGAGGTGTCCGTGGCAGTTATCGAGACCGCTTAATTAACATGGAAATCTCGAGATGGGGACATTGGGAAAGATGAAAGGACTGCCTTCTGCAGAGAAAACAGCTATTGTGTGGATAAAGTTGAAAAGTTTTTCAAGAGAGACGACTGACAAATGATATTTGCCTAGCTCTTTAGACTTTCTCAAGCTCAAATTAAAGTCTTTTTACAAAGGTTCTTTGACAAGCACAGTGCTCCGGTGTAGACGCTCATAGCAGCTACAGAACATTGATCAAACAGTCTCAAGTTCAACGTTGTCCAAATTCACACTGATTGCCATCAAACTACACAGCTTAGATCTTAGTTACAATTCTTCCTTGTGGCTGTATATATAGTAAAATAGCATATAAAATAAAAATATACAAAAACTTTTTTCTTTAAATATATAGATGTAAAAAAATACAACTGATATTTGTGTTTGGAAAAATCCTACAATTATTGAGCCTGTATAGACTCCTACTTCTGTCTCGAAGAATATATAAAATAGTTTGTGAATAGTTAGTTTATAAATTTTATTACAGTAATGCAAGAAATTATATAAAAGCATCAAACACAACCTGTGTTAATGGTTCTAAATTGACTATGTTAACAATCCATCTGTCTAATTCACCACTTTTATTAGCTATTAGATAACAATACAGATCTACTGCTGTGCTGTGGGGGTTGTACTATGGGCAGATGTTTTATCTGATGATTTTTATCTATTTATTTATTTGCTACTTATTTATTTATTTACTCTTTATTTACTTATTTACTACTTATTTTCTTATATATATTTATTTACTATTTATTTACTTATAATTTATTAATAATTTATTTATTTATTACTATTTATTTATATATTTATTTAACTATTTCTTAACAAAAAATAATCATCTGCTTTTCGGTACCTCATACATGTAAATTACTTTTTTCAGTAGCAGCAAAATATCTTTTATATGCATTTTCCTACTTTACTGTAGTAAACGTAAACAATGCTTGCATTTATATTTTTTTTTTTAAATTCTCCTAAAAATCATTTATTAAACTGATCTTGGATGAAGAATAATGAAATATCAAAAAATAATATTTTACAAAGTTTTCCCAGGCTGTAAAATTTAATAGTGATGGATTCATTATTAAATGATATCTCAACATTGTGAAAAAAACAACCAACGACAGATTGCATTAATTAACAATTGTTTATTCCACACAGTGGCATAAGGCAAAAGTCATTGATAACAAATGCTGACAATACCCACATTTGATTTAGTAGCGTGCATCTGTTTAAAACTGTGTGGCACTATGATTGGTCTGAGAATACCGTAAACCATCTATTTAATGCATCATCACTAAGGCCTGAAAAATAAATTGTAATTTTCTAGGAGTATACTGAAAATAATTAAGTCTATCTACTGTTTTTAGAAACTGATTTAAAAAAAAATTGTCCACTGAATAAAAAAATAAAAATAAAAATTAGGATCAGCCCCTTTTTCTAAGTAGGGCCAGGTGCTTGGACAAGGGTGTACCCTGATCGAAATTCTAGTGGGGGATTACTTTTTAGAAACAAATTTGCACTATACAAATTAAAACCTGAGATGTGTATGCTATTTTCTGTAGTTAAAAAAAAAGTGAGACTCTCAGGTGGACAATTGCCCTCCCTCCCAAGATGGTATTGCCCTGCTGGAGGCTTGCAATTTATTTTGTTAGGCCTCATTTTTTTAGAATTAAACAAAAATATGTATCATAATTATTGCAAAAACAGTTTCATGTTATTATCAATATTTCTCTATTGCTAGATATTTTGTTGATACATTACAAATTAAATAATACCAATAAAATTCCCTAGCATTTTTAAAATTAATTTATTCCTCACAAAATTCTCGTGATTGACAGAATTTTAGAAATTTTCATTTTACACACGTGCTTAATTGTAACAAAAAAATATCAATGGCCTGTAAACTGAGGTTGTTCAAGCGAAGAACAAACACAATGTCCTTCAAGTTGATTGGGTCGTGCTCCTTGTTTACTGTGGGACAATCACTGTTAATTACCTGCCCCTGCCCTGGTCTCACTGATGCTGCATTCTGCACTTTTCTCTCTCCATGTCCTCACATCGATGATAAAACTGAATGGTACAAATACAGCAAACCAAACTGGACCAGTGTGACTCAGGGGAAACAACTCTTGCAGCTTTGATAGTTTCAGAAGTTGCATGTTTATAATGAATGTTTTGCTATGTACATTGATAGAAGAAAAGTTCATTTGTTTGTTGTTGTGACAAGAAATAACTTATATTATGTGTTGTTATGGATTTCTTGTTTAGGAAAAACTCAATATAAAATTTTAATGCTGTTTAATCAAACTTATATTATAAGTTTGTATTTTATCTTTTTTATTTTTTTTTTATTTTTTTTAAATATTTTATTCTGGCTTCGGATAAATTCTTGGACTTTCTACATTGAATTTCTATTCAAGTCAATTTTAGTTGAATATTATGAGGATATAAGGACAAGGATAGTATTCTTGTCACGTTTTGTCTCTTGGGCATATTTATGATTTTATTTTTAAAAACACTACAAAATATTTTGTCTGTTCATTTCTTTATTAGTTGGTTGGTAAAGACAAAATTTTCTATTTATTTTGGTCTGATAATTAATTTTTCTGTTTTAAATATTATTTCTGTATATTAAGCTATATTTTATTGTAATGATCAGTTTTATGAAAAGTTAAATATGTCCATTTTTTAAAATAAGTTGTCTATATTGGAAAAGGATTAAATTTTCTTTTCATTTGGTCTAAGAATTAATATTTGTGTTTTAAATGTTATTTCTGTAAATTGAACCATTTATTTTATTACAGTGGTTCATTAGGCACTCAATTTTATGGAATGTTTTTAGTGTATTAATATTTAATAGACTGGATGAAAAAAGTAAAAATTTCTTTTATTGTGGTCTGAGAATGATATTTTCTGTTTTAAATGTTATTTCTATACACTGAAACATTTCTTTTATGATATTGGTTAATTAGGTTCTGGTTTTCTTTATGATCCAGTGTGTGAGAGGTTAAAATTGTTGACTTTTAATGCGGTATGAATTTGAGCAGCAGGTTCGAATTCTGACATTGTTCATTTTATATTTTTGTGGATAAACACTGGAACAACCAGCTCAGTTATAATAAGCTGCCAAGTCTTCCTTCTGACCTCATGTCTGCAAACAATTATTTTTTCGGCCTGTTATGAATATTAAATTCAGACGAGCAAACTTGACCTCAACATTAATCAATCTAATAACTTCCCGTCCCATTCTTTAAGCCGACCATTCTGTAGAGCAAATCAGACATTTTTGATTGTGTAAAAAGCTTAGTTAGTGACGAGTCCCTCAGGATTTGATGATCATGAAGGGCTGGGCAGAAGGGGCCAAAATGCCACAATATCTTAATGAAATTTATGGCAAACAAGATGAAAATCTTTACAGGGGTCAAGATGGGTGAGTGGAGCAGAGAGCGGGGAGTCCATGTGGTATTATGTTAAAGATGCATGAACATTCTATTGTGAAATGAGTGGGTCAGAACCAATGGTTCAAGGCTTCCTCGTCTGTTATGTCGGTCATGCGTGTTAGGGTTATTTCATTAAAAAATCAGCCACATTCAGTTTAAAGTGTTCGGCTGATTAGTGAGGCTTGAGCTATTTTAGTGTGACTAATAAGCCCAATGGTCCTTCAATACCCTTTTCAGTTGCACCGCATCTGTACTGGGTTTCATTCTTCCCATTCGGGCCATTGCATGGCCAAATTACCTTAGATTAAAACTGACCGGCCGAACATTAGCTGGTCGTAATTCTGAAATTAATTTCATCCATAACTGTTGATAATTTATGTCCCTGAATGAAAATATTCATCAACACGCAATAAACGTTTGATTTTTATAATCTCTATATTGAGGTTTATGTTGTTTTTTGTGGCTATAGGGCAATTGGCCATGGGGCATATTATCTAAATAATTACATTTCTAATGGCCGACTCGAGGATAGATGTAGAGAAACCATGTGTCATAATTAAATTTTGCAAATCTTGTGATTTTCAAGTTAAGATTAATTAAAAATTTACATTTATATTGAGACAGTAGGGAGCGATGATTGCTTGAGAAGCCTCGGAGGGGAATGTGTTATGAGAAGGACCCACGGAAAACCCAAGAGAATTTGTGAAAATCTTGTGAAACACAAATTAATTACTTAACACTCAAGTGTGTGATTCATGCTAACAAATGAAGTGACAGTCTGTTTGCCATGATAATCCGCTGTTAATCCACGCTAATATCCTGTCTCACACAGCCACCACGGATTAAGTCATTTTGTTCAGGATGTCCAGGCCTGTCTTGTACAATTAATTGTTCATGCCCTTATACAAGGTCACAACCAGAGTATAAAAATGTTTATCTGTAAATAATAAACATCTTCAAACTGTTGTTATGGGATTTTTGTTTAGGATTCAGTGGGTCCAGATCAGAAACAATATCAGTGCTTTATTAAAAATAATATTATAAATTAAAGTTAACTATGAACATTAAACTATTGTATTATGTGGTCAAGTTAATTTCTTAATAAGTTTACATAAAATATTTCCTTTTCTGTTGTGTTTCAGGTAATGCAGGTACATTGTAAATTTAAAATAAATGTTTTTTGTCTTGTTTGTTATTTAAAAAATATATATTTACATATAATTGTTTTTGTTTTAATAATATATGATTGTAGATCAAATAAGGCAAACAACAAACAATAAATTGGTTAAAACTTAGAAAAAATCTTTCTTGGGGTTGGAGGTAGTGTGGGTATATTATAAAATTACTTTGTCAGGCTTTGCCTTGTCTAAACTAATGTTGTATAGTCAGTGTTCGGTAAATGGTATAAAAAGACTGGTATGTGCTATCCTGTTAGTGGGAAAAGTGCATATAAAAGATATATTGCAGCTAACAAAAAAGAATCCTTTCTTTAAACAATAGTAATAATAAATGCTTTATTTATTGAGGGTAACCCTTGGGTGCACAAATACAATACAAAATTGTAATAATATTATAGACATGTAGATAAAATTGTAATAATATTATAGACGTAGATAAAAATTGTAATAATATTATAGACATGTTGATAAAATTGTAATAATATTATAGACATGTAGATAAAATTGTAATAATATTATAGACATGTAGATAAAATTGTAATAATATTATAGACGTAAATAAAATTGTAATAATATTATAGACGTGTGGATAAAATTGTAATTATATTATAGACATGTAGATAAAATTGTAATAATATTATAGACATGTAGATAACAATAATATACTTATTTATGGCATAAAGCAATTTAACTAATTTTGCTTAATTCTGGATTTAAAAGAGATAATCCTCTCTAAAGGAGGTAGTCAAGTTATACTTCCAGAACAGTGTCCTTGAAGATTAATTAAAAGTAATTTGTATACAAAATTAAGTTGAGTTTGTAAAACATCTCTCCGAGGTGTAATGGGTCAAGAGATCAATCCCACTCGGAGGACATGTTTCAGTTAGGTGTACATGTGTGTATGCCCTTGAACCGTTTGTTATTTCTCTATCTGTGCAGTGTGTTTTCATTTATAATTGGTTAATTTATAGGCTCCAGGCAATATGTTAGTGAGTATTTGTGGAATCCGTTTGAAGTGGCACGTGTGTTTGTTTGTGTTGGACTTGGAGCTAATATGTTAAAGTAACAATGAACTGTCACTGTGGCGTAACACATTTAATAACAAACAGTTGGCACGGAACCATACTTTTCTCTTGCAAAATGAACAGGATTTCTTCTTTCTCGTTGCATAATTTGGGTTTATTTGTGGGTTTAACACGTGGCCTGCAGCTGTATCTGCCAAGATTTTCTCACCATCAGATACAGCACACTATTTTGACAGGAGTTGCTTCCCTTCAATTGTTTTGTGTATTGGTTCTTTTAAAATGGTACGGTTCCAACTGTCTGTAAACTGTTATAAGCTTGCAGTGATGAAATTTAAAATGAAACTTGGGAATTAATAAATATATTTATTATTGTGTGTAGGTAGAAAACCACTTTTCGTGTTTGAAAAGTGGTTTAAAAGGGTATATCACTGCAACAATTCTGGAAATGGCTTCAGATCTAAAATGGGTTAACTTTTTTTCTTTTCTTTTTTTCTTGGCTCCAATGGTTTAGCATCTGCCCACTTTATGAGAGGTTGCTGTTTGAATCCCCATTAGACATGTTAAATTTTCCTATTCCAGCCAGAGTTTAATGACTGGTTTATAAAAAGCGTGGTATGTGTTATACTGTCAGAACCTAGTGTTAGTATTAGCAGCTAGATAAACAATGGTCAGGGTTTTCAATAAAACACATATTTCATTTGTCTGTGCATGCAGGTATGATAGAATCCAAATCAAATGGAAAACTGTAGTGTAGGATATGAATAATATATCACATCCATACTAAGGAAAGGTGAGTGGGTGCAATTGGTGTATATGAATGGGTGTAAGTGTACACCCCATCCAAAATAAAACTTGTTTTAAAACACCACATTACTGGTATGTACAATTGTTAAAAAAAAGATAAATTTTACTGATGTCGTCAGTTTTCTTCTCCATTCTAAAAAACCCACGTTGTTGCATACATAAATTGTCTTGTATATTGTTAGGTTTTTCTTTGTGTAATTAATGAACAATGTATTCTGAGGATCACCTCTGTCTAATTCTTTCTTGTTGGAACGTCTGACTGAAAGGAAAAATAGACAGGAGAACTGACAAGTTGGCAAACAGTTTGAAAAAATTCTTGTTGTTAAGGCCAGGTGTTCATGCTGGTCTTTGAACAATTGATTGCTAGAGTACAAACACTTCCCACAGCTTTTGCCAGGTGTCATTGGTGCAACATCGCCAGCTCTTGAAGAATGTTGGAAATCTCCCAATCCACTAATTTACTTACAGCTAGAATTTCAAACTAACCAAGCTTTGTGAAACTTCAAAACTGAGCGGCTCTAATCACTATGTGAGACTTATGTGCTTTGACTTACACTGCAACAAAACTGTTAGCCTCATCTCTATCAGCCATTCTCTCAATCAGCCTGATTACTTCTTTTACCTGGCTGCAGGTTGTCACCTTTCAGGTAAGTTACCTTTATTACTGGGCTCATCTATTGCAATATGATTTTGTACAGGTAATATATTTTTATTAGCAAGGCCTCAATTTCAGTGTTATTTCCTACAGGTAATGTACCTATATTATCAAAGTTGTCTATTCCAATTTGATTTTGTACAGTTAATTTACCTGGATTACTAAAGTCATCTATTCCAGTATTACTTCCTATAGGTAATTTACCTGCATTACCAAAGTCATCTATTCCAGTGCGATTTATTATAGGTAACTTACCTGTATTACTAAAGTCATCTATTCCAGCATAATTACCTACAGGTGACATACCTTTATTATCAAAGTAATCTATTCCACTATGGTATCCTACAGATAATTTACCTTTATTACCAAATACATCAATTCCAGTGTGATTTCCTTCAGGTAACTTACCTTTTATTATTGGACTCACCTATTCTCATTTGATTTCCTACAAGTAGTTAAGTTACCTTTATTTACCAGTCATCTATTCCAGTGTGATATTTTACAGATAAGTTACTGTATTCATCTTTGCTACTGGAAACACTTAATTCCATTGTGATTTCTAACAGATAAATTCCTGTTATCATTTGACATACATGTACCTTTTCAAGTGTGATTTTTTACAGGTAAGTTCCTGTTATCATCTTTGATACAGGAAACAGTTAATTCGATTTTGATTTCCAAAAGGTAAATTCCAGTTATTATTAGACATACCTATTCCAGTATGATTTAAATTTCTACAAGTAAATTACTACTATCATTAGACACATTAATACGCATGCAATTTCCTAAAGGTAAGTCTTCTTTATCACTGATAACACTTATTCTATGCCTTTTATTATTGTATGATTGTTTAATGACCTTCCAACACTTATTCTGTACCATGCTTCAACTCAAGTTTTGATCTCATTATTTACCAGTAATGAGTCTATTTTCATAACTGCTAAATCACCAGGGCTGCTTTGAAACATCACGAAAAGCAGATTTTAAAACATATGTATTTTTCCAAATAAAATAATAATAATGCAGAATAGTGAAAAAAATAACTCATTAGGGTGAAAAATAAATCAAAAACAAGATATAAAAAGCAATTTCCATGCTATGACATTTATTTTGGGAACAACAGAACATTAGAATTAATAACATCAGATATTAAAATCAATATCGCACTTCTTATAATGTAGAGATACCAATTTCTGGTTTATTCTCAATAACATCTACTTTATATCAAATATTTATTTATGAAATGTGGAACTTATATAAGTTTAATTAATGTTTCTCAGCTAGGCTCTCCTAAATTTATTCCATATCATGGCTGTGTCTATAGTAGATCAAAAATATTTTAAACTTTTCTTTAAACTAACTAGCCTTTTTGGGTTTCATATCTCTCTCTCTCTCTCTCTCTCTCTCTCTCTCTCTCTCTCTCTCTGTCTCTGTCGCTGTCTCTGTGTGT
>JAULBS010065103.1:0-22655 GCA_032355785.1 Symmetromphalus regularis | reverse complement strand
AGTGGCTTCTCTTTGATGCAGTATCGCAGTTCTCTCTATTTTAGGAGAGTATAATACTAATCATACAGTGGCTTCTCTTTGATGCAGTATCGCAGTTCTCTCTATTTTAAGATAGTATAATACTAATCATACTGTGGGTTCTCTTTGATGCAGTGTCGCAGTTCTCTCTATTTTAGGGGAGTATAATATTAATCACACAGTGGCTTCTTTTTGATGCAGTGTCGCAGTTCTCTCTATTTTAGGGGAGTGTATAATACTAATCATACAGTGGCTTCTCTTTGATGCAGTATCGCAGTTCTCTCTATTTTAGGAGAGTATAATACTAATCATACAGTGGCTTCTCATTGATGCAGTATCACAGTTCTCTCTATTTTAGGAGAGTGTAATACTAATCATACAGTGGCTTCTCTTTGATGCAGTATCGCAGTTCTCTCTATTTTAGGAGAGTGTAATAATAATCACACAGTGGCTTCTCTTTGATGCAGTGTCACAGTTCTCTCTATATTAGGAGAGTATAATACTAATCATACAGTGGATTCTCTTTGATGCAGTATCGCAGTTCTCTCTATTTTAAGATAGTATAATACTAATCATAGAATGGCTTCTCTTTGATGCAGTGTCCTGGTCCTCTCTATTTTAGGAGAGAGCACACACTCACTTGAAAATATAAAGTGGTGAGTTTTTCTGAGCTCACCTATAGTTATTTTGTTTTACCGTGCAAATATGAAAATTAGCAAAATAGCTCTCTTCATGTGATGTTTTCTCATCTGGAATGATTTTCAGTTGAATAATGGATTGCTGTTCTTCTATTTTAGACAAAAGAGGACTTCAAATTGGTCCTTATGAATAGTTAGCATTGTTTGCGAATGGGATTGGGATGTAGCTCAAGCGGTAGCGTGTCTGCCTGTGAACCGGTCGGTTGTTGGATCGATCCTTCTCAGTGGACACATTTAGAGTTTGGGCTATTTTCCGTTCCAAGCAGTGGTCCACAACTGGTTTATTAAAGGCCTTGGTATGTACTGTCCTGTCTGTGGGACAGTGCATATAAAAGATCCCTTGCTGCTTATCAGAAAGAGTAGCCAATGTGGTGGCAGTGGCTTTCCTCTAAAAGTCATATGTCAAGAATGACCATATGTATTAAGTCCAATTGCCGATGATCAGATAAAAGTCAATGTGCTCTAGAGGCATCGTTAAATAAAACAAACTTTACTTTTTACTTTGTTTCCAAATGGCTGTTGGAAATGATAGAAATGTTAAAATAGCTATTATAAAGTGATGTAAATATCAAAGTCAGTTTTACAATTGTACTCTAAGGTTTTATGAACATACCACTTTAAAAATGATGGTTTAAGAAATTATTTTTGTATTACTGTGTATTATGTTTGAATATTTATCATACAGAAATTGTTGTTGTAGGTGAGGTGAGGAAAGCTGAGAGGATCTTGGAGAAGGCAAAACACATAAGACCTGAACCGTACGACATGTTGTTGGTTGCTATGAGGAACCTGGCAGAGGGACGATCACAGCTTCTAACTGGTGATCAGAAGGAGGCGTGTTTGAGTATTAAATGTAACTAGTTGTTTACAACAGCAAAATTAAAATACAGTCTCTACGCTTTGAATTAACATCATAACAACTTTGTACAAGTTACTTTATCATGTTTAAGCTTTCGTTTCAGTCTGTGCAATTGTGTGTAAATATACTGAGCAGTTATTACACATACAAAAAGTATGTACCAAATTTTGGAATTGTTTTATTGTGCTAGGAAGTTACAATTTATCAACAGGTTTCAGAGCTATATTAGAACACATAAACAGAATCATAATGATAATTTACATAACAGTTATAATGATTGTGATATCACTCCAAGGATGTCAGTTTTACCTAATTGCAAGTTTAAACTATAAATCGTGAAATTAATGTATAAAATGCAGTGACTACATGGATGCAGCAATTAATTGACACTTTTTATTTTGATCCACAACACTGAAACAAGTGATCATGCAAGACTGATTAATAAAAACATGCGTTTTGGTGTATCCACATCATTACATTTTTATTTTGATGATTAGAGTATTTTAGAGTCATAACCACACTATCTAATAAGTAATATCTTTGTTCACGTGTGATTTCAGTGTTGGAGAAAGCTGGTAGTTCTAGTGGTCGAGATTCGTCTGGGGAAGTACAGTTTGGAGCTATTAAACAACCTCCATACAGGTCAGCAACTGTCTTTAACCTTTAGACTACTGAATTCTTTTAAGAGTTACTTCCCCCAAAAACTGGATTAATTCTGAGAAAAATCAGTTTGAGAGGCATCTCATTTTGATCAAATAAATTAATATTATTTTTGGGTTTGGAAGGGCATTTTTTGTTGGTGCACAATTTGCGGTCTAGAAAAGCGTAAAAATGAATAAACAAAAAACCTGTAACCTACGCTTGGTAATTCGTATTTATGGTCGGATCGCTAACATTCAACACCATATTCTCGTCCTCACACTCGGTGTCATTCAAAATGTTTATTTATAAATTCTCTCACTGTTCGCTCCCGATATTCAAACTCAAAATCCTCACCTTCGGTAAATCTCAAAATAATATTTATTCCCAATTAGCTCTTCAAAATCTCTGCGTAGTACCACGCCGCCATTGCTCGTCACATTACAAAAAATTTCATAAAAAAGACCAGAATTTATACAGAAAATTTCGATCGATAAAGGAGTTCAGACGCTTCAGAAATCCGCCATTTGCAATTGGGAACATCCTATTTTGGTAGGTATTGTGTCATTTCCTCCCATAATGCATTTAAGCAACAGGAAATACTAATTTTAAAGGGCCAGTTCGATTTTCGAGAAATGTCGCCTGCAGTATTCAAGCGTTTGCATGACGTCGAGAAACGTCGCCTGCAGTGTCCAGAAGGTTAAAGAAATCTCTTACTCTTTACAAGCAGGAGCTATTAACCTGCTTCCTGCTGTACTCATATATATACGGGCTACATCATAACTATGACGTCACATAGCATTGTACTCTTTAATTAGTGGTTTGTGATTAATTAGACAGTTTTTCATAGAAAAAATATACACGAAACCCCAGATTGTGCTCTCCAAATATTAAGAAAATCAGTTAAGAAAATCCATCGTTTACTGCAAATTGAAAATTACCCAGGAAATGGAGTGGTTTTTGTGTTTACAATTCACGATGAGTCCATACTATTGACCTTTTTTTAGTAATAACTCGTAAATTACACTAATAAATCACATAATTATAAGTGATCCTTTTGTAGAAAGAGTGCAGTTTACATGACAGAAACTATCTGATTCCAAATCCGTAAATCAACAGTAAAATATTGGTTGCCGATTGAAAACCTTTCCCACCATTTTGTGTGTAATGCGACACAAGATTGAAACTGTATTGCATATAGTCCAAACATGAGCAATATGAGGCAGTTATATGGGTCTCTATATGGTTTAAAACAAGTTTTTTGAAAATTAGCTGTTGTCATATATATTTTTTAAAACATTTATGTACATCTGTGGTAAGAAACATACAGTATAATGATACAAAATAAGAATGAAGACTAAGGTAAGTATTTGGTGATTTGTTGTAAAAGATATTGTTATGAGTGAATTTACAGGATTTCTTTTGTTTGTTTTGTTTAACGACAGAACTAGAGCACATTTGTCTGTGTTTCACAGAAATGTGTAAGTGCTAGAGCAGCTTAACCTCGATATAGGTGTTCATGTGAATCAACAAAGTAAAGCACTCATTTCTATGAATGTTGCATTAGTAAAATTGACGTATACTAGTTTTTATGGTGACATTATTTATGTGATGTAACATTACTTTTTATCAACAGATAAAGTTCAGGAAGTCATGCATATTTTATTAACATAAGACAGGGCTTCCAGAATTTTTTTTAAATCCACTAGCTGTAGGACCAGTGATTTTCAAAATTAACTAGTGCGACTTAAAAATTATCTAGCCCTACCTCATAAAAATAAAACTCAAACTTGACAATCGGATCGGATCGACATGCAACATTTTGCAGGATTAAAAAAAAAATCCATTACAAAAAATGCACATATATATATATATATTTTAATTCCACTAGCCATCAGACTACTGGAAAGTGATTATTTGATAGCTCAACCACAAAAACTATTAGCCACGTGCATCGGGCTACCATATTCTAGAAATCCTGCATGAGAGACAAAAATAGCAGTTTAGGAAATAATTGTCAGTGTTATTTTCTTGCAGACTTGGTGTTGAAGAAAAGAAGGATGATATGAGTGGGACGGTACCGCTAAGTTTGTTATTAACACAAGCAGTTGGTGATGGAGGTATCAGATTACAGCACTATCTCAGTACGCCAGACTGCCGCAACATGGCTGTTCAGTCATCTCTGTCCAGCAGTTCTAAGTGGAAACGGTAATCCTCCTTATTGTAGATTATTTTTATTTATTTTCTTTTTGAAAATGTTTTTTGTGTAAATGTAATGTGTATTTCAGTGCAAAATGTGGTGAGCAACCAAGAAAGGAAAGTGTATGGTCACTATAACAGCTATCTCTAACTGCGTTTTAATTTTCTATTTTTAGACCTAGTGGAAATAAAATACTTGGCATTCCAATGCGTGTGAAACGAAACACATTACCTTCATCTGGGACCGAGGATGATGCCAGCATGGACTTTAAATCATTTCATACTAGCATTAGAGCAAATGGTAGGATGTTAAACAACTATCAGATATTTTCTACAGCTTCACATCAATGTTTACTACATATGGATTAATGGTCAAATACTTGTCAGTCTTATGTTTCCTTCAGAGCTTCATGTCAGTTTTCACTATAATCGTACTAGTGGTAGGATAGTAGTAGTCAAACCTAAATTGGGTACTTTTTCAGACCGGCTTACCTTTCAGATCTCTCCATAAAACCTATATTATGTGGTTTTTACATCTTTGTGCTACTTTTTACTAGTATTAGGGACAATGGTAGGATATTAACCTATTTTGTACTAGCATAAGTATGGACAGTAGGATAGTAGTTACAGTGCTGTTGTTGTTTTGTTTGTTACTTGAAGGAAAAATAAACAATATTTTCTGTCATAATATGAAACTAATAGCTGCATTATGTTTCAGAGTCTGCCTTGAAGAGCAGTAGTTCTAGCAGTCAGGATTCATCAGGAGAAGTTCAGTTTGTTGAGGAATGTAGCGACAAGCCTCGTCCAGTCAGATATAGAAACACAGTCAGGTGATGTTAGTTTGTTGAGGAATGTAGAGTCAAGCCTCGTCCAGTCAGATATATAAATACAGTCAGGTGATGTTAGTTTGTTGAGGAATGTAGAGACAAGCCTCGACCAGTCAGATATATAAACACAGTCAGGTGATGTTAGTTTGTTGAGGAATGTAGAGACAAGCCTCGTCTAGTCAAATTAGTCCAGGCCCTGCAATTTAGGCCCATATACAACTCCTTAGGCATAGATTCTGAAAGTTGATTTGAGTATGGGATACTCTCAGATTCAAAAATCTACTAGGTGGAATTCCGAAATTTGTAGCTAAAGCCAGAAAACCACCATTTTCCAAAATGGCCACCATCTGGCCTCTGCCAAAAACGAAATGCATATTAAATTTCAGAGCCATGTATTGGATGATTTTGAGGTGTATTATTAGGTTTTCAGCCTGATTCAGTGGAGACAGAAAAAAACATTTTAGAGTTTGCTTAGTTATAGAAATCCAAGATGGCCGTCAATCAAAGTCTGTTAAACATAAAAACGTGCAGAACCTTTGAGGGATATGTAGCATAAGCGTGATTCTGGGGTCTTTTGTGGTGTTTCATGTGTTTGACAAAGTGTCGGTATTGACAATATTAAAGATGTTGCCTAGTTACCATTATCCAAGATGGCCACCAACGAAAGTCTGTTAAATATAAAAACGTGGGTAACTTTAGACAGAAATGTAGCAGAAGGCTGATTTTGGTGTCAATTATTAAGTTTTTAGGTATGCCTGACACAGTGATGGTGTTAAAGAAACATTTAGACGTTAGTTTCTAAAATCCAAGATGGCCAACACCAAACAAATTGTGTCAAAGGCAAAAATGTGTTTAACTTTTGACAGAAATATAGTTGAAACATTATTTTACTGTCTATTGCACCAGTCACAGTCTAGCACCGAGACTGAGAAGGTATTATATAAAGAATGAAAACAACAATAATGATAATAAAATTTACTGAAAGAGATCACACAAGTATATGACAAAGAAAGAAATCCGGTTAACACTAACTCATTAACATGTCTATTAGTAGCTGTGTGCTTCACAGGCAAAACAAATAGTTATTAAATGTCTCTTTGCATACTTTATGCTTGAGCATAAAAAAAAACAAAAAAACATTCATTGTATATTGTAGGTAGGACCTCTTGACATTGGATAAAAAGACATTTACTGTGGTGACCTATCGGACTATTTATTTTGACATAATAATTTTTGCTCCTTATGACAAAAAACCACACAGTTTTGAGCCGCCTTTATGCATGGACAGTGCTATGTATCACAGGTTCCCACACATTTACAGATTACAAGTTTCCAATGGGGTAAAGGATTTAGACACTTTGATGGCAAAAGGATATCATTATCAGTCACCCAACCATGGTTTGTTGAAAGAAGAGTTAAGTTGGGGTCATCGAGAAGGCACAGGGCCTTAGTCACAACAAAAAAGGCTCTCTGGATATGACCAAGAATGACACTTGATGTGGGTGGTAGGGCTTCCAGAGGCTTTGGTGTCATAGCTCGGATATGGCACTCGACTCGAAGCTGGTCAAATGTCCGATATTCTGTCTTTGAGTTTGCACCTGCCCACACATGAACAAGATACTCCACAACCTATTTAGTTAATTGATTTGACACACCAAAATTGGCTAGGTACTTTTGTAGGTCACAGGAAAGTGACGCGTGTTTGGTGCCAATCTTACTGAGCGCATCATCACTGGTGAGGACATGTGCCTTCACTATGACCATGCACAGTCCCACTTCCAACGTATCCGAGAGCATATGCATTGGTATGTGACCCCTATCTTCACCAGAGCCAAACTCTACCCACAACTCCTGCAGACCTTTCTCTCGCAGTTGAGGGATAAAGCGAAGTAAATGCACTAGTGTGTCTCTGTCGTTGGTAGTCACAAGCAGCCTATTACTCCCATGTTCCACCTCCCATGCACAGTGAACAACCAAGCGATCATCAGCTTCTTCCACAAGACAAGTTAGCTCTTCGATATATGCAGAAGATGGAGTAGCTGACGACCTTCCTGCATGCAGCAGCTTTGCTGGTACAACTTCCTCATCTGTGACACATCCGCTGAGCACGACGGTCATGTTAACCAATTCAGACATTGATACCAGCTGGCAGGCAAATTGCTGCAACTTGGTTTTGTTGGTAGGCGATGTCCAGAACTTGCCAAGCTGCTGTGGTATGGGAACATCTGTAGTGATCTCTAGTTCGATAGATCCCACCCCACCACAACGACGGAGCCTTTCCCCAGCTTTAATGGATGACTCAAGGTAGCTGTCAAATATGTGAAGGCTGGTCCGAGAACAAATTGAACCAGCTGCAGAAAGCACACAGCTAATTGCACGATCAAATGTTTCAAAAGATGCTAATTTTGGAAATGACCTTATTTTAGACATGAAGTCCAAGATAACAGACATGTCTCCCCCTGGAAAATGCATGTCATCGTCTGTTAAATACTTCTCTAGATCAGCAACTATTGTGCTCTTATTAGGTTTGGATGGGAGGTCACCTTCAAATATTGCAGAAATGGGAATGATATCATAGACATAGATGGATTCAAGTGACATTCCCCATTCTTACACAATCTCAATGTCATGCTGAGCTATCACTGTGTTAGGCATACCTAAAAACTTAATAATTGACACCAAAATCAGCCTTCTGCTACATTTCTGTCTAAAGTTATTCATGTTTTTATATTTAACGGACTTTTGTTGGTGGCCATCTTGGATAATGGTAACTAGGCAAAATCAGAAATATTATCAATGCCGTCACTGTATTAAAAACACCACATGCTTCTAATGCATATCTCTCAAAGATTATATACGTTTTTATGTTTAACGGACTTTAATTCATGGCCATCTTGGATTTCTATAACTAAGCAACCTCTAAAATGTGTTTTACTGTCTCAACTGTATCAGGCATACCTGAAAACCTAATAATACACCCCAAAATCATCCATCTACTACGTGTCTCTGACATTTAATATGCATTTCGTTTTTGGCAGAGGCCTGATGGTGGCCATTTTGGAAAATGGCAGTTTTCTGGCTTTCGCTACAAATTTCAGAATTCCACCTAGTAGATTCTTGAATCTATTGGTATCCCAAACTCAAATCAACTTTCAGAATCTATGCCTAAGGAGTTGTATATGGGCCTCAATGGCAGCGCCAGGACTAAATATAGAAATACAGAATGACTAGAACTACATCCATTGTTTGATGTCGGATTTCTGATCAAAACCTGGTCAAGTGATTGGCAAGCAGGTTTAATGAAGAAATGAGGGATGATATCAGTAGGACAGTACCAATTATTCTGATATCCAGCCAATAATAATAAACTGTTGATTTGCTTACAGGCTTGATGAAGAAAGAAGGGATGATATCAGTGGGACAGTACCGTTGAATCTGCTATCAAGCCAGGTTGGAGGTGATGCCAAGTTGCATCACTGCCACAGCACACCAGACTGTAGGAAGATGGCCATGCAGCCTGCCACGTCAAGCAGCTCCAAGTGGAAACGGTAATCACTGCATGTCACAAGCTTCAATTATAGGCATGCGATACATCATAGGACATTATCAGTGTGGAATCATGTTGAAGAAACATTAATAAATCACGTAACTGCTGATCATTTATGGATGACATTAACTTGACAAAAATATTTGATGGTGATAGATGTGAATGTTTGTCAATAAAAGAATGAAGAAAAGTATTTCTCAAATCAATATACTTTATACACACAAGACATACATGCAGTTGATCTTTAATAATAAAAAAAAACCCATTATTTTTTGCACAAAAGCAATATCTTCAGTTATAATTAAATTTACTAGTACCTACTGCTAATCCAAAATACTGCATCTAAACTTCTATGAGACACTTTCCAAATGTTCAGAAATATTGTGTTGCAAATACTGTTCTGTTGAATATTGTAAATCATGAAATTATTGCATCCGTGAGAAGTGCACAAAACTGCATATTTTTATTAATGTGACTACAAAAAAAAAGAAAAAAGTCAATATTCACTTCAAGTAAAAACTACCTTTGCTGTAATCATATTATTTTAGTTTCATGTCGAAAGCAGTCTGTACTATAAATAGTGTAAACAGACTATATAATATAGTACAGTAGTTTTCATAGAGGCAATGTTAGATGCACTGATTTTCCACAATAACAGAAACGCGTACTGAATCGCGGAAAAACCTATCTGAAACGGAATTACCGAATTCTCAATTTAGTCAGGAAGCAAGTGTAGTCCCATGGGAATTTTGTGATGAAAGCAAACAAGCTAGTCAAATATCTTAGGTATATTATATCTCACAAAAAAAATCTTTGATGGCACTCTGAGAAATTGTTCAAATGGCTGCCAGAGCTGCCATTTTTAAAATTTTAGTTAGGTAAGTTAACCAGTTCAAAACTGTTAATTTTATTCCACCCCCCCCCCCCAAAAAAAACACCCATGTAATATGTGTAAACATATGTATATGATGTCAAGAAATTAATTTACATTCATAAACATCAGTATTATCCACTTCCAGATTTATCCATACTAAAACCAAGGTTAAGTAAAATGTATTTGACTTTCCTAGCCTATTAATGTAACTACCATCATCTGAGGATTTTAGAATGGAACAACTCTAGCAGTGTAATCTAAAGCATGGTATCTGGATAGCGTTAGATCATTGTTTTATTAATCTAGTCAATAAATAAGCTGGATAGGAGCTCTACCACACTAGCCCTACATAAAATCATCTTTTGCTAATTTCCTAACATTAAGTAGATATTTACAAATTTTGATTTATATTGTTTTGTGCCCCAGATTTTGTAACCTGTATCTTAAAATTAGGGTTTTCATGGCTTCAAATATTTTAAAACCATTTGGGTTTTATCCAAGCTAATTTTGGGGTGAACACAATACCTAGGTACCTGGTGACTATTTCAATTTGTGACCTTGCAGAATCACTTTTCATATGATTGTAGATACAAACATTTCTAAATACAATCACTTTAGTGTTATCAAGATTAATTTTCATTCCTGTAGCTAAGCAAAGTAAATAAGTATTAACTACAAAACGTACTTGATTTGATAAGTCTATAATAAACCTTCATATTTTACATCAATATTATCAAACACGGAATAGTACAACTAGAAACATCTATTACATCTAATAAAAACAAAGGGTACGTCAATTTAATTTATTACTTCACAAACTCATTTAGGATTTGAGTCAGCTGTCTTCTTTGCTCTGTATGAACATCCACTAACAAGATTATGGAATTAAGTAACAAGATGCAGACATATACAGCCAAACACTCTGGAACCCATAGAATTGTTGAGTTAAATTTTAATAAATCATTGTATTACTAGTGTTCCTGTCCATTGGATTGATTTCTTTGTGCACGTTTATTGCAGTCCATGTAGTAAGAAAGTTCTGGGCATGCCATTACGTGTGAAGAGAAATGTGTTGCCTTCAGCAATTGAGAATGATGAAAACAGTATGGACAACTTGCAGCCACTTGATACTGCTAGAGAGCATGGTAAGTCATTTTGAATGTAAAGTGATTGTTTACAGATGTATTTGACACACATGCACTGATCATCAAAACATAGCATTGCTGTGAAAGTAAAGTTTTTTTTTAACGATGTATTTGACATACACTGATCATCAAAACATAGCATTGTTGTGAATGTAAAGTTTTTTTTACAGATTTATTTGACACACACATGGACTGATCATCAAAACATAGCATTGCTGTGAATGTAAAGTGTGTTTTTTACGGATGTATTCGACATACACTGACCATCAAAACATAGCACTGCTGTGAATGTAAAGTGTTTTTTTTACAGATGTATTTGACACACACATGCACTGATCATCAAAACAGCATTAATGTGAATGTAAAGTTTTTTTTTTACAGAATGATGTATTTGACATACACTGATCATCAAACCATCATTGCTGTGAATGTAAAGTGTTTTTTACAGA
The DNA here is from genome assembly GCA_032355785.1 of Symmetromphalus regularis. Classification (NCBI taxonomy): domain Eukaryota; kingdom Metazoa; phylum Mollusca; class Gastropoda; order Neomphalida; family Neomphalidae; genus Symmetromphalus; species Symmetromphalus regularis. The sequence continues at coordinate 11,400 of JAULBS010065103.1, read as the reverse complement.
TGTATTTGACATACACTGATCATCAAAACATAGCATTGCTGTGAATGTAAAGTGTTTTTTTTTTACAGATGTATTTGACACACACATACACTGATCATCAAAACAGCATTACTGTGAATGTAAAGTGTTTTTTAACGATGTATTTGACATACACTGATCATCAAAACATAGCATTGCTGTGAATGTAAAGTGTTTTTTACGGATGTATTTGACACACACATGGACTGATCATCAAAACATAGCATTGCTGTGAATGTAAAGGTTTTCTTTACAGATGGATTTGACATACACTGGTCATCAAAACATAGCTTTGCTGTGAATGTAAAGTGTTTTTTTACAAGTGTATTTGACATACACTGATCATCAAAACATAGCATTTCCGTGAATGTAAAGTGTTTTTTTACAGATGTATTTGACACACACATGCACTGATCATCAGAACATAACATTGCTGTGAATGTAAAGTGGTTTTTTACAGATGTATTTGACATACACTGATCATCAAAACATAGCATTGCTGTGAATGTAAAGTGTATTTTTACAGATGTATTTGACATACACATGCATTCATCTGGGTATCTGTCGATGAACCAGCCTGATGTCTCAGTAAGCATGGAAACGAGCTCGTATAACCCGTCCTCAGTGTCTCAGAGACTTGCCACTCGACTCGACTCGGTTGTGGAGTCTGAAGACAAAGACAGTGCTGTCCATTCTAGCCGGTCATTGACAAGAGTGAGTGCAGAAACCAGCCAGCAAACAGTTAAAGAATGTCATCATCCGGTGTCATCATCAAATGCCGTTCAAACTGCTTCTAGGTAGTATGTTATTATTATTCCACAAACTTACACAGAAGTTCATCTCTTGTAATAAGATAGTTTATTATTATTATTCCACAAAGTTACACAGAAGTTCATCTCTTGTAACAAAATAGTTTATTATTATTATTCCACAAACTTACACAGAAGTTCATCTCTTGTAACAAGTTATTTTATCATGTGTTATTATTACTTTACAAATGTTTGGCCTTTACTTCGATTTGCACTTTTCTTCATATCTAGGATGAAAACCTACAGGATATTTGTAACATTTTTTTTTTTTTTAAATTCATTTGACTTTGAATATTGTGTACATGTTATGTTGACACTAGTTAATGCTAAGATCTGGGATGGTTGTCACACACGTTTTAAACCTTTTTCAGTGCTGAATCAAAAGTAAGCATTCCAACTGTTGGAAGTATTTCAGCACCATCTTGTACTCCTGTGACACAAAACACGGTGAGTTGTTGTGCATTAGTGACATTGTTACTTTTCTCTGATTAATAATAAAATAAGTTTTTATCAGTTGTGCAGTTGATTTAATTTTTTTCATATTTGAGCATCATTCTCTAAACTGTTCTACCATAAAACTTGTGACATTTGTTTCATTCTGTATTGACAGGAATGCTTTAGATTTTATCAACACAAACCTGGTTCATATGCTTCATGCAAATCCCAGAAAATACTTAAATGTTATGAATAAAAAACTGTGTTTAAATGTTGTGGAAAAACCACATAAACCTACATTATCTTTGAATTTCTAATCAATGAGACTTTCTTTTGAGATAGAAGAATATACGAGTTGTTGAGTATTTATTGTTTTACAGGCCAACATGGAGATAATCACAGTGAATGACCAGCCTTACACAAAGCTCAATCTACTTGGAACAGGAGGTTCAGCTCAGGTTTGTGTGATGAACATTCACTTTGTGTTATGTCAGGTTTGTGATGAACATTCACTTTTTTATGTCAGGTTTGTGTGACGATCATTCACTTTGTGTTATGTCAGGTTTGTGTGACGAACATTCACTTTGTGTTATGTCAAGTTTGTGTGAAGAACATTCACTTTGTGTTATGTCAGGTTTGTATGACAAACATTCACTTTGTGTTATGTCAAATTTGTGTGACAAACATTCACTTTGTGTTATGTCAAATTTGTGTGATGAACATTCACTTTGTGTTATGTCAAGTTTGTGTGATGAACATTCAATTTGTGTTATGTCAAGTTTGTATGACGAACATTCACTTTGTGTTTTGTCAGGTTTGTGTGACGAACATTCACTTTGTTATGTCAGGTTTGTGATGAACATTCACTTTGTGTTATGTCAGGTTTGTGTGATGAACATTCACTTTGTGTTATGTCAGGTTTGTGTGATGAACATTCACTTTGTGTTATGTCAGTTTTGTGATGAACATTCAGTTTGTGTTATGTCAGGTTTATGTGCTGAACATTCACTTTGTGTTATGTCAGGTTTGTGTGATGAACATTCACTTTGTGTTATGTCAGGTTTGTGATGAACATTCACTGTGTTATGTTAGGTTTGTGTGATGAACATTCACTTTGTGTTATGTCAGGTTTGTGTGATGAACATTCACTTTGTTATGTCAGTTTTGTGATGAACATTCACTTTGTGTTATGTCAGTTTTGTGATGAACATTCAGTTTGTGTTATGTCAGGTTTGTGTGCTGAACATTCACTTTGTGTTATGTCAGGTTTGTGTGATGAACATTCACTGTGTTATGTTAGGTTTATTTGACGAACATTCAGTTTGTGTTATGTCAGGTTTGTGTGCTGAACATTCAGTTTGTGTTATGTAAGGTTTATGTGATGAACATTCACTTTGTGTTATGTCAGGTTTATATAATGGTAAACATATTCTTTAGACTTTATGATATCATCATACTAGTAACTGTACAATGGTGAGACTTGAATTGACCAGCATCACCTTAATGTATATGTTTAAAGATGTGTATGTGGTTCAAGAATGTTTACTGTTTTTTCTAGGTATTTCATGTGTTCGATTCGAACCGAAATTCAAGAGCCCTCAAGTGTGTGGACTTGACAAATGCCAATGATATAATGAAGGAAGGATATATGAACGAGATACGTCTGTTGCAGAGACTCCAGTACTGTGATAGTGTTATCAAGATGTATGACTTGTACGTATTGCCATGGTTACAGTGTTATTAAGATGTATGACCGTTATGTATTGCCATGGTTATAGTGTTAATGAGATGTGTGACTTGTACGTATTGCCATGGTGACAGTGTAATCAAGATGTATGACTTATACGTACTGCCATAGTTACAGTGTTATCGAGATGTATGACTTGTACATATTGCCATAGTTACAGTGTTATCGAGATGTATGACTTGTACATATTGCCATGGTTACAGTGTTATCAAATGTATCAAATTGTACGACTTGTACATATTGCATAGTTACAGTGTTATCGAGAAGTGCATGTTGGACTTGTATGTATGGTCTCGGTTACAGTGTTATTGAGATGTAGGAAAACAAGCTGTACAAATATGCTTTTGTTTTTCAGTGAATATAATGAAAGTCTGAACGAGCTGTATAAATATGCTGTTGTTTTTCAGTGAATATAATCAGTCTGAATGAGCTGTATGAATGTGCTGTTGTTTTTCAGTGAATATGATAATCTGAACAAGCTGTATAAATATGCTGTTGTTTTTCAGTAAATATAATGAAAGTCTGAACGAGCTGTATAAATATGCTGTTGTTTTTCAGTGAATATGATGAAAGTCTGAACGAGCTGTATAAATGTGCTGTTGTTTTTCAGTGAATATACCGTAATGAAAGTGAACAAACTATAAATGCGCTGCTGTTTTTCAGTGAATGTAATGAAAATGTGAAAGAGCTGTATAAATGTGCCGTTGTTTTTTAGTGAATATAATGAAAGTCAGAACCAGCTGTAAATGTACTGTTGTTTTTCAGTGAATATAATGAAAGTTAGAACAAGTTTGTATATAAATGTGCTGCGGTTTTTCAGTGAATATAATGAAAGTCAGAACAAGCTATACGTAGTGATGGAGCGTGCGGAGACAGACTTAGCAACATTCTTTCAAACTAAACTGAAAAACAAGAAATCTCTTGATGATAAATTGATCAAATTTTATTGGAAGGAAATGCTGGTCGCAGTGGAAGCATTACATAAAGAAGGTAATCTTTTCTACTGTCAGGATATTGGTACATTGGAAGCATTAAGTAAAGGTATTTTGGTTTTTAAATTCTAGAAAATCTTGATATTTATTAACATGAATTATGCGTTCCAAAAAATGCTTTAATAGGCCTTTGCTTGATTTACACATTGAAAATCTTGCATCAACCTTCACATTAACTTGCCATTCAGAATAATACACAGCACGGTAATGGAAATCTGAACACCACGAAGCCAGTGACAAAAATTAAAACTGCCACGGGGAATGTTCAGATTTTATTGCATAATTAACTGAGATGTTAAAAGTTACAAGCTGGGTCAGGGAGTGTTTATTTTATCAAGACTTTATCAGTGAATGGATGATCTACTGTATTGCGAATTGCTTATTTGGAATAAATATTTGCAGTGCTGTTATTAATAGTGGTTCATTCATGTTACAGAAAGGTTTCCCAAATAATATTTTTTTGATGAATATTACCATTATTTTTTAATATTACAGTCACCCTAATAGAACTTAAGTTGCATTTTGGTGACTAAGAGGCTGGCAAATCTATATTTCTTCTTTTTGGGGGGGGGATTTTGTCTTTGGGTTCCAGTCATTATGTTGGAGGGATAAAAAAAAAACCTGCAAGTAACAAAGTACTAAAAGTATTAATGACAGATCTACAAGTACCAATTTCTTCACTTCTAGGTATCATACACTCTGACCTGAAACCAGCCAATTTCATCCTGGTGGCAGGAAACCTTAAACTGATCGACTTCGGTATCGCTAATGCCATTCAGCAGGACAAGACCAGTGTATTGCTTACCATGCCTAAAGGAACACCCAATTATATCAGTCCAGAAACCTTACTCGACAGTGGGGTGGATTCCAACCAGAAACACAAGGTATTCAGTGTAATATCGTAGTGGTTATAGAACGTCATTCACAAACCTTACTTGACAGTGGGGTGGATTCCAACAAGAAACCCAAGGTACTCAGTGTAATATCTTAGTGGTTATAGAACATCATTCACAAACCTTACTTGACAGTGGGGTGGATTCCAACAAGAAACATAAGGTAATCAATGTAATATCGTTGTGGTTATAGAACATCATTCACAAACCTTACTTGACAGTGGGGTGGATTCCAACCAGAAACATAAGGTAATCAATGTAATATCGTAGTGGTTATAGAACATCATTCACAAACCTTACTTGACAGTGGGGTAGATTCCAACCAGAAACACAAGGTACTCAATGTAATATCTTAGTGGTTATAGAACGCCATTCACAAACCTTACTTGACAGAGGGGTGGATTCCAACCAGAAACACAAGGTACTCAGTGTAATATCTTAGTGGTTATAGAACGTCATTCACAAACCTTACTTGACAGTGGGGTCAATTCCAACCAGAAACACAAGGTACTCAGTGTAATATCTTAGTGGTTATAGAACATCCTTCACAAACCTTACTTAACAGTGGGGTGAATTCCAACCAGAAACGCAATGTACTCAATGTATTATCACAGGGTTATAGAATGTCATTCACAAACCTTACTTGACAGTGGGGTGGATTCCAATCAGAAACACAAGGTCCTCAGTGTAATATTGTAGTGGTTATAGAACATCATTCACAAACATTACTCAACAGTGGGGTGGATTCCAACCAGAAACACAAGGTACTCAGTGTAATATCGTAGTGGTTATAGAATGTAATTCACAAACCTTATTTGACAGTGGGGTGGATTCCAACCAGAAACACAAAGTACTCAATGTAACATAGTGGTTATAGAACGTTATTCACAAACCTTACTCAACAGTGGGGTGGATTCCAACCAGAAACACAAGGTACTCAATGTAATATCGTAGTGGTTATAGAACGTCATTCACAAACCTTACTTGACAGTGGGGTGGATTCCAACCAGAAACACAAAGTACTCAGTGTAATATCGTAGTGGTTATAGAACATCATTCACAAACCTTACTTGACAGTGGGGTGGATTCCAACCAGAAACAAGGTACTCAATGTAATATCTTAGTGGTTATAGAACGTCAGTCACAAACCTTACTCAACAGTGGAGTGGATTTCAACCAGAAACACAAGGTACTCAGTGTAATATCTTAGTGGTTATAGAACGCCATTCACAAACCTTACTCAACAGTGGGTATTCCAACCAGAAACACAAGGTATTCAGTGTAATATCGTAGTGGTTATAGAATGTCATTCACAAACCTTACTCAACAGTGGGGTGGATTCCAACCAGAAACACAAGGTACTCAGTGTAATATCGTAGTGGATATATAACGTCATTCACAAACCTTACTCAACAGTGGGGTGGATTCCAACCAGAAACACAAGGTACTCAATGTAATATAGTGGTTATAGAACATCATTCACAAACCTTACTCAACAATTGGGTCAATTCCAACCAGAAACGCAAGGTACTCAATGTAATATCACAGTGTTATAGAATGTCATCCAGAAACCTTACTTGACAGAGGGGTGGATTCCAATCAGAAACATAAGGTACTCAATGTAATATAGTGGTTATAGAACGTCATTCACAAACCTTACTTGACAGTGGGGTGGATTCCAACCAGAAATACAAGGAACTCAGTGTAATATCTTAGTGGTTATAGAACGCCATTCACAAACCTTACTTGACAGTGGGGTGGATTCTAACCAGAAACACAAGGTACTCAGTGTAATATCACAGTGGTTATAGAAAGTCATTCACAAACCTTACTTGATAGTGGGGTGGATTCCAGCCAGAAATACAAGGTCCTCAGTGTAATATTGTAGTGGTTATAGAACATCATTCACAAATCTTACTTGACAGTGGGGTGGATCCCAACCAGAAACACAAGGTACTCAATGTAATATAGTGGTTATAGAACGTTATTCAGAAACCTTACTTGACAGTGGAGTGGATTCCAACTAGAAACACAAGGTACTCAGTGTAATATCGTAGTGGTTATAGAAAGTCATTCAGAAACCTTACTTGACAGTGGGGTGGATTCCAAACAGAAACACAAGGTACTCAGTGTAATATAATGGTTATAGAATGTCATTCACAAACCTTACCTCGACAGTGGGGTGGATTCCAACCACAAACACAAGGTACTCACAATGTAATATAGTGATTATAGAATGTTGTCCAGAAACCTTACTCGACAGTGGGGTGAATTCCAAACTCAAACATAAGGTACTCGGTGTAATATCACAGTAGTTATAGAACGTTATCCAGAAACCTTATTTGACAATTTATTTGTGGGTGACATTTTAGTTACTTTAACTATAATTTTTCACTTTCGTCAAGAAAATGTTTTTTTTGTATTCTGCTCAGATTAGCACGAAGAGTGATATTTGGTCACTGGGCTGTATCCTGTACAACATGGTGTATGGCAAGACACCATTTCAAGACATTCGCAATTGCTGGAGTAAACTGAATGCCATTAAGGATCCGAACCACGTGATTCCATTACCCCCCTTACAGGATGAGAATCTGCTGGATGTACTACAGGTATCAATATCCTCAATACGTGTAACACTACATATATAACTTCATTTTATAATCAACACAAATCAGTCACCATAATTGTTAAAAATGTATCTTCAATTTACAATGACATTGGTTTTCTGGAGTTGAAAGTTTAAATATTTTCAAGAATCAATTAGCTGTATTACTGATAGCTGATGGTTGTGTGGTTTCAGAGATGTCTAAACCGTGATCCAAAGCAGCGTCCGAGTGCCACGCAGCTCCTGTCACATGCCTACCTAGCTGATGAGAAAAATAGATTCACTGATGGAAGTCGCGGCACCCCAGGTGTGTAATTAATTCTACTCTTGATAGTTAGTATCACTGTTGCAAACAGCAATCATCATTCATTCTCCTCTGACAATCAGTTTGCAATAAGAAATAAAAACTTCCAAGTTTTCAGTTTTTAAAAGAAATAAAAACATGTTTTCAGTTTCAAAAAGAAATAAAATATGAAGTTTTCAGTTTCAGTAAGAAATAAGAACATGTTATGCAGTCAGTGAGTTCTGTAATATGAACTAGATTGTGGGAGTTTTCTCATTACAGTTGCTGCATCAGATGTAAAACGTCTGCTGGTACAGTTTTCTGAATCTTCTCCCCGAAGCATTCAAGCACTTACAAAGGTAATATGAAAGTGTTTATCAATTCCAGCTTAATCCTTAGGTGACACTTCCCCTGGTCACCTAGAACAAGGATTGCCTCGGTAATATAACTAAATAAAATGCATAAACTGCAGCTTAATTCGTGGGCGACACTTACCCTGGTCACCTAGATCTAGGATTGCCTCTGTAATATAACTAAATAAAATGCGTAAACTGCAGCTTAATTCGTGGGCGACACTTACCCTGGTCACCTAGATCTAGGATTGCCTCGGTAATATAACTAAATAACATGTGTAAACAGCAGCTTAATTCGTGGGAGACACTTACCCTGGTCACCTAGATCTAGGATTGCCTCGGTAATATAACTAAATAACATGTGTAAACTGCAGCTTAATTTGTGGGCCACACTTACCCTGGTCACCTAGATCTAGGATTGCCTCGATGGTATAATTAAATAAAATGTGTAAACTTTAACTTCATGACATTGTCTTCAATAGACTATTAATTTTTATCATTTGCTTTTAGAGTAAGTGTTGAGTAGTAAATATTACTTCCTAAACCTCAAATGATCTTCCAGCCATGTTAAACACAGTGGTGAAAAGCACAAAATAGACAGATATTTGCTTTTTGCAGGACCTGCTAGAAAAACTTAACAGTGGACAGAAGATAGACCTTAACAAAATACAGGTCAAAAGCAAATCTGATAACTGCATCTGAAGTAAGTGTTTTGTAGTCAACATCTGAATGATGCTCTTTCTTGAATGTTCCATTATCTTAACTAGAAACATTTTAATGTCAGAACTGTAATTGTTTCATGTTACCAGCACATGCACAAGTTCTTGATGGTAGTTTCACAGGAAAGGTTGCTAAATGAAAGATCTAATTTAGCAAATTGCTGATTAATGTCTTGTTTTATAAATTTTAATATTTTGTTGCAGCTTGATTCATGCTATGTCATTGATGATGTCAGCTTAATTGAGATGAAATGGTCAGATAAGTCCACCTGGAATAGCTTGCCGGCAACATATGCACTATTAGATAGAACTCAGTATAGGCTCACTGAATGCCAGTTACCATTCCTACAGTGGTAACAACAGATCAGGCATCTGTAAGACTGAAGCGTCCTGTATCAGACAGGAGTCTGGAGATTTAAATCTACTATCTACAGAACTGTAAGATTATAACACCATCATATGCAAGTTTAACAAGTTGGTTGTGGTGTAAACTCAACTATCTACAGAACTGGTATTTGTAAGATTATAATACCACCACATGCAAGTTTAACAACTTGGTTGTGGTGTAGAATTGAATAAAGTCAACTATCTACACAATTGGTATTTGTAATATTATAACACCACCACATGCAAGTTTAACAACTTGGTTGTGGTCTAGAATTGAATAAACTACAGAAATGGTTTTTGTAAGACAGTTACAGTACAATTTCACCTTTAATTTTTGTCATGTGTTATTAACATATTTGTGAAAATGTACAGTGGGATACAGCAGACAAAAAGGGATACTGCTCTGTGAAACAGCTTCCACGAATTGGCAATATTTTCAAAGTGAATATTTAAGATTGCCTTCATTCTGTAATTACCAATTTACAACTAAAAATATGTTTAGCTGAATAAAAATATTTTCTATTGACAAAATAAAGTGGCTGAAATCCGTGTTTTTTTGAAGTATAAGGGGGTTCCTGCCCTTCGGTCACCTACTTTTCAGTGGCCTCCCCCACTTTCAAATGTACTCTGTGGATCCTGACATGTGCAAGGCCATCCTAAATTTGTCAAACATAATTTATGTTTACACATTTTTGTGAATACTTCTTTAGTCATAGATCTACATTTTTGTTTTTGAGAATATGGCCCCTGGTATTTTTTAGGTATTATACTATAAGATCTAAGCTATGAACAGCTTGGCTGTAGTATAGAGCTGAACAAAGTCATATAATTACAGAAGCCAATACAGGTTAAATGATGTGGGCAACTGCAGTATTCTCATAGGAAACGTAAGATAACTGGTTTTTGTCTAACTGCTGAGGTACTGTTATGGAGTTTTCAATGTATTACACCACATAGCAATCTATCATCAATCAGTTTCATCTCGGTGCCAGTTTAGATGAGTAAAACACATTTAGTAGAAAACAAACTTTATATCTGATTCTTAAATAACAACCAATTATTTAGAAATAGCTCTGGGATACGATTCTTACTGTCCAATTCTAAATAGTGTGTGATTTTTTACCTATTCAAACTATAATTGTCCTCAGTGACAGTTTTTAATATTAATGATTAAACTTTTCAGTAAAAAAACAAATGAAGACATAGATACTTCCTTTTATTAATAATATACATATCAAAGTTGTATTAGTAAACGTGTTAAAATTTCAAATGAGTGTTAATATAGAGCAACCTACTTTAAAAGCCACCTGTTTTTAACTATATATATTTAAGAAATTTCAGATGTTCAAGCATTAATAATTAGTTCCACTGTCAATCTTATGATTAGTGGACAAATTATGATGCTAATTTTAATGGCAACAACCATCTACCTTTGTGATAGCCAGTATAACCACATACATTCTGGAGATCCCTTAGGACCAGAAACAGAAAATCTTTTTCTTTTAAAAAAATCATGAAATAATACACAATCTTAATTACAGAGAGCAGATTTTTTGCATTTCCGTTGGTGGCTTTTAAAGATGGGTTTGTCTATAAAAACTATTTTTGTAAATGTACATAGAAAAATCAGTATCAGTGAACTGGAAAATAGAAAACATTTTGTTAAATTTTGAGGATATCCTGGATGCACTGCAACAAACCTATATCCAAATTCACTTAACAGCTGATCAGATTCAAAACAAGAAAAAGCCAGTATTAAAATACACTGATTGAAAGATTGCATGATAATGAATAAAAGAAATTTACAACTGAGAACTATATTATCTGTCAAAAGTTTGTCATAACGAACATATTACACCATTGTCAAGTCAAATAAAAATATACCACAATGGTCATATTTGTCAATACAACCCTTGATTTATCAATCATATAAAACCCTGAGGGCCTGTAATGCAACTACTTGTCAACTTGTTTTGACAGCAGTCTTCTTCATTTGGACAAAAAATGAATATGGGGCATTTCATGGTAATTTTTTGTGACGGACGTGACATTTTGACACTATAAGACTGTTTCTGTGAAAACGTGTATACTTTTCTTTACATTTTGTGTTAATAGAAACCATATGAGGTATGTTTGCAACACCCAAGAACAAACATATT
>JAULBS010065013.1:0-22671 GCA_032355785.1 Symmetromphalus regularis | reverse complement strand
TTAAGTTAGTACTGATTGCATAGGTTCGTGTGAAGATGAATCAAACATTAATATTAACTATTATATTAATACTGATTACATAGGTTCATGTGAAGATGAACCAAATGTTAATATTAACTATTAAGTTAGTACTGATTGCATAGGTTCGTGTGAAGATGAATCAAACATTAATATTAACTATTATATTAATACTGATTGTATAATCTGAGAATATCCATAAATATAAACTACATGTATATATACTGACATTTTTTAAAAGGAAAGTTAAGACAATTTATATAATTTCTCTAAAATTTAAAATTATGTTTTGTAAACTAGTATTTTTTCAAAAGAAAGTAATTACCTTAAAGTTTATTCCTTGAATATATTAATTTTAGGTTCATACAAAATTAACTTCTGTGTACCAGTACATTCAATTTTTAAATAAAAGAAAGGACTATTGAGTTTTAGTTTCCATTTCTGAAAATGAGAAATTATTTCAAGTAATAAATATTTTTTAATGTATTACATTGTTTTAAAATAACTTTTTTTTTAAATATCTCTTTAAATATTTCGGTTGACTGCCTCAACTGGTTGGTCAGCATCGTGTAAGTATTAAAGGACACCCAAACCTGTTGTTAGGTAGAGAATTGTACATCTAATCCATGCAATGCCTTATTCAACACAATGCATATGTACATGTCACACTTTAACCTTGAAAACCCTTTGTCACCTTGAAAATCAATAACCCATGTTTAAGCAGTTAATGAAGGTTTATTTATAGATTATAACAATGTTTATTTATATATATCAAATCATCCAAACATATTGTTTTCATCATCTTTATTCATACTATTAATCATCTCATTTTAATCACACAACATAATTCAAGTAGAGATAACTCCATTTTAAATACTGCACATGCATACAGTAGTATTTTATTCTTTATTTGGCAACTTATAATTGTTGTCCCATTTTCTGTCATATTTTTACTACACCTTTTCTTAGATTCTTTTTTATTTTATCATTTGTAATAAAAAAAATATTTATTTTCCCCTTTTCACATGTTGCTTGTTACTGTTTATCGCTTTTGTTTTGTGAAGTCTTTGTAGTATTATTGTTACCAAGTTGAAACAGACGTTTGAGGTCTTTGTGTAATATCTCTAGCATAGCCAGACGAGGTGCTTGCCTCGTCTGGAATTTCTGCAAATTTGTTGGGTTTTTTCCTCGTGATACTAATATTTATTATCCACATGGTTCAAGCTCCCAGCATCTGGGTTTGATTTGGCTTTTTTCCTCTCTGCCATGCCCCAGAATATTACAAATATCCTATACTGAACTACTGATGAATGTTTTGTAATCTTATTAAGATAATATATCTTAATAATAATCCCGATTAAAACATTCTAACATTTCTTCACATCAAATAATAATCTTTAAAACAAATAGTTACTTCAAATAAATTAAATTGTCACCATCTTATCAAATGCTGAAACAATTCATTTGTTTGTTGATTGATTTAGCAAATCATATTTAAATTGCTATTGGTACCTTAATTTTGTTGATAGGTATCAAAATTAGAATTGGGAACTATATTATAATTATGGATAAAACACTGAATCCTGTCCGTCCATTGCTTATTCTCCTCCACCATATTTAAGTGAGCACCTCTAATTGCAGGGGGCTTCGTGTTCAGGTTGTAGTGTATATTCATTACATAAAATAACTTGGATGTTTGATAATTATAACTGCATGCATGACAAAGTCACAAAAAGCATGATTGCTTTTATTAACATTTTAACTGCATATACAAGTGTTGTGAAATATATGAAATATTTTAATAAATTTATATATTTATAAACAGCACAAAAATAATAATGTAACAGCTATATTTTAAATATATTTGTATCTAATAGAGCTATTAAAACAATTAGTGGGTTTTTTTTATATATATAATTACATAAAAATCCTTTCTTTATTAATTATACTGTTCAAATGATACAATAAATGTTTATGATATACTTGGAACATTAATTTGGCTCTGGGCACATTTTAGTGTGGGGTACTTTTAAACTCTTTAAAGAATTATGTGTCTACAACGTGCTGCACCTTACTCAATTTTAGATCAGCCAGTGCAAATTAGTAAAATATTAAATATTTTAATTGCAAATTAAGACATTTAGGTTTGAAAATATGTTTTGCCATTTGTATGTTCATTTGTATAAAATATGAATTATAATTGTCCATACTGTATTTGTTAAAAGGTATTTTTTTATTTTCTTGTTTTTGTTAAGATGTTTACTGTAAGAATAATTTAACATTTTACTTAAAATACACCTAGATCCTATTGTTTTGATATATTTTTATTTTAATATTTATTTATATTTATACAAATGTTTAAATATTAATTTTAATTTTGTAAGCGAATAGACTGAATGATACATATCCAGTTTTGTACAGAATTTTAATTTATTTAAATTTACTATTTCCACTATTACCTGTTATATTTTGTATATATAACTTTAATAAAATGCTTGAAACTAACACACTAATAATTGCATGCGTCTTATTTTCTATTACTCTTACAGTATCTTTTTAAAGAAGTTTTTCTTGTTCTGTAAATATTTTGTTTTAATATACAACAAAATATATCAGCCTCTGACATTTTAAATATTTCTCAGTCTAGTTTTTTCAAAACAAAACAATTTAACAGCTTATTTTCTGGTACTAGTATTAAAAATTTTTAAAATATTTTTCATCATCATCCCGTCTCATTCATTTATCATCATGTTTCTGATGATCATCATCTGTTGTTTTGCATATGAAAAATTAAGTCATAATTTGTAACATTTATGTCCATATCAAAAACTGATTTAACATTTGCTTTTTTTTTTTTTTTTTAGCTTAACTACCGGACCTAGAATTCAAAGACGTCGGCGGCCATTAATAGCGAGAGTTGTTCGAGCTGCTCTACCGCTGCAACTTCTCATGTTGATATTGTTAGGGTTTGCTTGTCTAGTTCCTGTGTGTGATGATGATTACAGCTGTGTGTTAGTGAACAATCTTCGCCAGTCGTTGTCACCGATGTTGCAATACATGGACGGGCCTCCGCCAGTGTAAACCAACTGATTTCACTAAAACTGTTTCACTTCAAGGAGGAACATACGCAGCTAGTTAAAGTTTGTGACCTAATTAGCTACTGCAAAACATTATCATAGTGAACACTGCTTTGATAATAATATAATTCAAATATATTCCTCATTGATTGGTTTCATCTGTTTCACTTCAAAGAAAGAATGTTGACTTAATGTTATGTTTTATTGCATAATCAAATACTACAAATTAAAATGATGAATAAATAATTTAAGGAAAAAGTTGATATTTTACTAAAAACATATTAATAAATGAAAATAACTAGAAAATATAAATTCATATATATAATAATGGTTTATACATCTTTTTAGAATAAGTAAAGTATGCTTATAATAAACATTGATATAGTAAATGAAATTCAATATAGAAAAGTTAGGTGGTGTTGAATATAGTATCCAAAATGGTGGACAATACTTCCTGTTATTATCTTTGGTTATAACTGATTCTAACACTAGGTTTATATTTATGTATTTGAATTTGGCATTACATATGAAAACAAACTGAATTGTAATTTAATTTAGACTACGCAATCTAGACACCATTTTTACCTTCTAGTTGTTTTTAACTTTATTTCTTAAATTGCATGGTCAACATATTTGAGAGAATTCTATTTTATTTATCATGATTTGTACATTTTGTTGGTAAATGAATGAGAGGAAAAATCAAATATATTGGTGTGGAATGCTTTGAAATTACATTTTGTTACTTATATATGGGTGCTGTCTGTTTTGATGTTTATTTACTAGATGTGTACACATAGTATAGGAGTATTTTAGTATGTAGATATATTATTAGTCTAAATATATATGTATCTATTCACCCAACCTGTGATAATCTATGAAGGCAGCATAACATAGTGCACTTCATAACATTGAAAAGTGTATGTATTTGAAAATGTTTATGAACATGAATTTCAGCATGTATTTTAATATATATATACACACACACACATATATTTGAACTTGTATATGAACCTAGCAACATATATTAGATAATAGTTTTTATGTTTGCTACCTCGTGTACATTAACTTGTATAAACATAATCAGATGAAATTTAACTTCATTCATATATATATATTCTTTGATATTAAAATTGTGCATGTATGTAACTACACATAAATTCTAATGTATTATAGACTGGAAAACATGTTTTCTCATTTAGTATAAATTTATACATTACACATGATTGTACATTGATAAAATTTGATGTATTTTATTTATTCACTATATTGTTCATGTGTAACAACTGCCATTGCACATAAGCTTTATGCCATATGATAATGTATTTCTGTTGACTGAATTACTAAGTGCTTAATGACTGTGATAATAAAAACTTATTTTAAAATTTGTTCTTTCTTCCTTTATGTTAATACAGACCCATAGTAGATAGGGGGAGCTAGGGATGGCACAGAATCTTCCTCCTCCCCTTTTTTTAAAAGCCAGTTTTTATTTCTGGTAAAGATTCCTACAGCACTCATGTTTTTGCACAATACATTTTATACACCCATAAAAATGAGCCACCCACTTTGAAAATCCTTCCCATGTTACTGTAATAATACAGATATTATATTGACAGTTTACTGACTTCGCTGATACACACATACAGATCTACCATTTAATATATAGAGATGACTAGTTTAATTCAAACTGTCACATTCATCCACATTTATAACGTCAACTGTCATAAAAAATTTAAAATAGAAATAAAGCTTTCCTTTGTAATAAAAAAAACAGATGGCATACAAATTATTAGATCTGAAGGATAAGACAGAGTTCAAAGGATATTGATGAAACTAATCTGAAGCATGTCCCATAGTTGTATTGTATTTTGTATTTGTTTTGTATTTACAGATGAGCTGTATTGCTCAATGTTAATAAAATATTTAAACTTACATTTTCACCTAAATGATAAACACAAACGTATCACTTATTCCATAACAGAGCTATTTTCCATTCCAACCAGTGGTCCA
This sequence comes from Symmetromphalus regularis, assembly GCA_032355785.1. Taxonomy (NCBI): domain Eukaryota; kingdom Metazoa; phylum Mollusca; class Gastropoda; order Neomphalida; family Neomphalidae; genus Symmetromphalus; species Symmetromphalus regularis. The sequence goes on along the minus strand of JAULBS010065013.1, from coordinate 17,569 downwards.
TAACTGGTTCATCAAAGGACATGGTATGTGCTACCCTGTCTATGTGATAGTGCATATAAAAGACCCCTTGCTGCTTATCGGAAAGAGAAATTTATGTGGCAGCAGTGGGTTACCTCAAAATGTCACAATGACCATGTGACCGACGTCCAATAGATGATGAGATAAAAATCGTTGTTAAATGAAACAAACTTTACTTCACTTTCTCATTCCATAACAAGGTAGAGCATGGTACATATTTCAGTTAGTGATGTGTCACATGATGAAGTAGTCTCTGAATGTCTGTCAGAAAGGATAAACCAGCTGTAAAATACAGGTCAGTGCAAGTGGTGTACACCTACCCACTGAGACTTGCGGAGCACTCACTCTGTGTTAGAACCAGTATCGAGATTAAAAATGAGCATTTTGTCTAACATTAATTTGAAATTAAATCTGAGCACAAAATGTATGATGATTTCAAATGAAAGGTATTATAATAGGTTTGTGAACATATTTTATTGTTTGACAATATTTAAATTCGCTAACAAACCCTGATAGTTTTATTAACCTGTCCTTTGATCAGTTGGATGGATAGATGTGACTACTTTATAATGTAAATTCCAATTATTAACACTAGGAAGGTTTAAGCATATTCAAACTATATAGTTTGGTTTACCAGGTCAACAAATTTAAGGGTATAGAATTTAATTTTTTTTAACACATTTAGTTTTAATTAAAACTATCACACACTTCTGCTCGAATCTCAATGACGTCTATTCACTTTTCCACTTAAGACTACTACACATTTTCACTGTAATGATATTAAAGAACAAAACAAAACCAGACAAGAAATTTACTAATTTGGTCCACTAGCAAGCTTGTCTTAAAAAAAAAGGCTCATTTTGACGTAACGTAACCTTAATTTTTGACCGAATAAGAAACCTGCTCCAGCATTGAGGTGGGTGGAGACAATTTCCCTCCTATGCCTATGTATATTTGTGTACATATGTTTATATATAATTTTGAACACTGAGAATTACTTATTTTACTCAACATCAAAGGGGCAATTTCATAAAAAGGGGCAAATATTTTACAAAAAACAGCTTATAGTGTAAATTAAGTTGTTTGCACATGAAACACATCACTACTCAATGCACAGGATTTAATATTTAGTCATATAGATAAATATTAAGTTTGTGAATAAAATTTTATGCTAAATTTTCAACTCAGTTACTGTGCACAAAGGAATTTTAAGAAAAACCTGAAACCATGCCTGTCTGCCTTTAAACCACAACAATTAAGTTAATCACTAACAGAAACATATATTAAAATTATATTGGAGATATTGATATAAAAAATGCATTATGTACACCTTTAAGTTCCACCTTCATTTTTTCATTTCATATTATTTACTGTTATAGTGTCTATTAAAATATCCATAAATTAAGTTAGTATTTAAGTTATCCATCAGATGAAGCTTAACTTCAAGGTCTAGCTTAGGTCAACAAGTTTTTAACCACGTGCAGAAGAATTGTCTTCCTTTTAGGCAAGTATTTTATATTTTCTTTTAGTAATTTTGAATGTTTCACTTTTTGTCCATTTTGACCATTACTTTAATTAAATATCCTAGAACCATAAAAATCCCATAATATACATGTTTTCATTCAGTAAATCAGTAATTGAAACAATATTTAGATAATTACATTACTAAGTATATTGGAAATTGCTTAATGCCATTTAATGTTTCTTTTGTTATGTATATATATATTTTTTTCGTTATCCAAGTTGAATTAACGACAAAGAGTTTTGATAACAGTGTTGACATTTCATGTTATAATTATGTACAGTCACCTTACTCTTCTATAGAATGATTTATTTAGCTATATAATATTACTAAAAACACAGTTTGATTATAAAATGCTGGATAAGAGACATTTATAAAATATGTACAGTACACTAAAATATGCATATAAAACTTCATAATTTTCTAACAAAATTTGGAGTATGGTGAAGACTTTAAATGAATCATTGTAATTACTTTATAACACTGCAATATTTTTCTTTTTGTATACATTATTTCATCTAATTAATGAAACTTATTTATTTAATTTCAGAATACTTATATGAATTTATCCAGACTTTATACAAATGCAAATGGCACTGAAAATTTCAAATTTGTGGACTATAAATTAATATAATCATATAGTTAATATAATATTACAGTTACATAAATTCAGTGGTGTGAAAAAAAACTTCCCAATTATGACTAAAATTGCACTAATTTTCCCAATCCCTTTAGCCATAGGATACTGGTGAAAAATCCTAGATAAATCCTTGACTTATGCAACCAGTATGCCTCCCAAAACAAAGAAGCACTGCATCGACATCCTGCAAAGATTAAACAAGATCTGACTGCTCACAAAGCAAATGAAAGGGCCTAAAAGAATGTTTTTAAATATCGGACTCCTATTGCTGAGTACTTTACCTCAATAGTTAAACGAAACTGTTACCTTTCTATTATTTAGTGCTGAATGTAACTGTTCAGGGAAGATGCTCAGGACAGTTTGTCAAATAATTATTGTATTCAAATTTTAAATAAAGATTTACTTCAAGTATTGAATGAAATGTTGTCTTTATTTTGACTACACAGTCATGTTGTAACTATTTAGGGGAAAAAAGAAAAATTAAAACTTACTTGCCCACAATATTGTTTCACTTGCTTATCAAAAAATAATAATAATAATTCTTTAAAAACATATACACATGTAAATAAATAATGCAAATTAGAGTTGTCTTTATCTGGGATTCAATGCATATAAAATGTGGTTGGTGTGGAGATATGTGTTAACTGATATGTTTCGTATCTAATGCCTCACCGTCACATTTCACTTGTTACAAACATTCAGCAAGAGTAGTTTTCAACCCCAGGCAACTTACTATCTAGTATGCCTAAAACCTTTTTTTTTTCATATTACACTGTGACAACATTTGACAGCACTTATTTTTACAAGTGCATATCATATTATTTGTTTTTCTGAAGTACAGAGATATATCCAGAAAAGTGAGGTACAGTAGACTTTAATACCTACAAGAGTAAAACTCCTTGCAAACCTAGAATTAAGTGTTTTTGTTTTGTACTTTAATCCAACAATTAAATTTAAAAGAACCCTGTAATTCTTGTTATGAAATGTCTTTGCCGTTATTTCTTTACCGTTAATCCATTGATATTAGTATTAACAGTAAAGACCGAAGCATGAACAAATTTTCATGGATATTTTTATTAATTTTAATGTTCTTGCTTTGCTACTTTGAATAACATACCAGTAAATATATCTGCTTATAATTTCACTTTTAAAATCATGAAAAACAATACTTCATTTTTTGAAATGTTTCTTTACCGTTATTTGCCCGTTTTTGTGAAAATGAAAAAAAAAAGTTAGAATTTTAATGATTTTTAATTGACAGTGAATAAAATATGACCCCCCCCCCCCCCCCTTCTAACGTTCTAAAACACTGAAGTATTGTATTGGCGTCAACATCAATTACAAAATTACGTAAAGTTCGTGATCTAAGAGAGATAACTCGAATTTTACATAATGATAATTAATGCGTACGAAATATATAATTATTGAAGCATCAAAATTAATTTACATGAAGTGATAACGCTAATTATCCTAATAATAATTTTACAAGCTATGAAATTCCACAGTTTTACTACTAACTGTTAAAAAGAAATGTCCCTTAGCAAACAAAAAATAACTGACAGTGGTCTAGGGGAGATAACTCTATTTTACATCGTTTTGTCTAAAATAGTTGATTCTATAGAGTTTTTCCCCTTAGACCACTGAGTAAAGAAATTGAAATTAAAACAAATAACCTTTGATATTGCGTATTATTATTACTGAAGAATCGAAAATGGAATTTTATTTCGTTTGGTGGAAGTGGGTTTTATTACTCGTATTTCTGGTTTAATTAATTATTTTTTAAATCTTGAACTTGTTTAAAACTGTTTCCAGTCATTGTTGCTAACAAAAACAACAGTAGATCGATAAATAGAGTTGTTATTTATGTGATTATTATGTTAAATAAATAGTTAAATACTTGCAGACATACAAACAGAAACTTATTTGTCTCTAGATGGCAGAGTTGGTAACAGTTATCGGCAGAAGACAATGCTAATTACATGATAAAAAAATTCTAAATCAGTAAATGAATTAAATTTTCGAGATTTATGAATTCAACGCGTTTTTGATTAATTAATGTTGTTGTTGTTTTTATATTATTAATGGTGACTGTTTATTTTAATTAAATAATAAATAACATTATTAAATTATGTGTAGCCAGAGAATTACAATTGAAAAGTTATTATAAATAATAAGCCTACCCAACAAATTGAAAAATAGACCATTACTAGTCTAAGAGAGATAACTCTATTTTACAGCTTTTATTACTAAAAATAGATGATATTAAACAGTTGTTCCCCTTAGACCACAGAGCAAAGAAATTGACTATTTAAAAATATAATGACCTATAATTACATATAAAGGGCCGAGGGAGAGGGAGTGGGCACGAAGGGCCCTAAAATATACGATTTATTTGGTTTATTTGTTCTATGTCATGTAACTAGTTAGGTATTTAATACGTCCTGAAGCTACAAGATTTGCTTGTGGTACATTTATTGAGTACGTTGTAGGTGCCCCTATTCAGTCTTGCACCCCTCCAATATTTAAACGGCTTTAATATATTAAAGCATGTGAACTAAAAGTAAAAGCATTTTTATGAGGAGTGGATTCCCTATTAGAGAATGGTGTTTTGTGGGCGAACACGTAGATCCGCCATCGAGATTAATATACATGTATATACTGTATATACATACATACATATATACATGTATATATACATACATACATACACACATACACACATACATACATACATACACACATACATACATATATATATTACAAGTTCATTGTTTTAAAGACCTAAGTAACTAAGATTGGACCTATTTGGTTATGTACATTGTTTGTCCGACCGTCAATCCATCTATCTATATACATAATAGCTACCACACGATCACATCAATTAGTTTCCAAAGTCCTTTGTATTTAGCTAAATATAATTTATCTCAAATTACCAAGTAAACATTTTGAAGTAGTGGAGAGTTTGAATATGTTAAGTAACACACATGTATGATAAACCTAAAATTTCAGAGCTTTTTTCTTAAATCAAAATGTATGCATTGTTGGGCATGTCAAGTGTAAATAACATGGAATTTAACTTACGAACGGCCATTCGAACAAGTTGCTTATGTTGGGGTAGAGTGGAGAGATGGACGGACAGGAAAGTAATTTGAAGAGCTCAAACAGACTTTATTTTTTTTATTAGCATCGTGTTATTTGATATTCCTGTGGTGAAGCACTTGTTATTTGTGAGAAGCAGTAGCAACATGTTTTCAACCCCTGCCCCTTCTCCCCTGAATTTCATGTCATTTCTGGAATAGACTAGCATCGTATTTTCTTCTGGTTTATTCAGGAACAAAGCTATACTATCCACCAAGACCAGGGCTATTTTTCAACGGGAATCCCATGAGGTGCTAAGAATTTAATAATAATAAACAGTTTTTACCTCTTTCTACATTTTTAACTTGTATATGACGTTATGCAATAAAATAATATATATATATACCAAACATTTATTAAATGTCTGCAATAGCTATTAAATTGTTTTAAATATTTTACAACTGTTTATTAAATCTTAAAAGTATTTAACATATGTTTACAACAATAATTAAATATCGATAATATTCAGTATTAAATTTCTGAATACATTTTTTCGACCTCCTCCTTTTTATAATCCTTTATCTGCCCCTAAGAATAAGTTAGTCTCAACGAATGTAAAATAGTCACACGGATTTATTTTTGACACACAAAAATAGTTATTGACACAGATGTCTTGCGAGGCGTTCTAGTTTTTATATGCATTCGTGTGGTGAGTTTACGGAGTGCGGTAACAGTATATTCTTCCCTTGAAATCAAAATCAAATGACATTTAAAAGACGCATGCACGCGTGTTTAAGCGAAGTTCTACCAAAAATGATAATTTAAAGTTTGTCCAATCGGAATTAGTGGAAGTGCTCGTAATAATATGTTCACGCTGGTCTTAATAAGACTCTTACCTAACGGATATTTAAAACGACTGTCACACTATAATAGCGGTTCTCCATTAATAGGAGGAAACAACTACAAAGAAAGAAAGAAATGAATATGGCGTCCATGCGCGAAAATGGTAAAGAAATGTTTACTGGGAAAAAGAAAATCATGACTGGAAAACTCGCCAAAAGAAATGAAGAAAGAGAAGCTGAATTAGTAAAACGAAAAGCAGAAAAAAATGTTTATTCATCTGAACAAGAGGATACAAAATACTTCGTAAGTAACTTTACTCAAGAACGTTCATTCATCGAAAATGAATTGTCAAAAAGTGACAAATTGCCCAAAGATCAACTCGCAGAACATTTCGATGAGATATCAGTTCGACTGTCAAAATTACAGTCATACGTTACAGAGTCTTCTTTATTTTTGACGTCACATGAGCTCAGAAAAGCCCAAGAAGAATTACAACAGCTTCAATCACTTATTCAAGACAAACGATCAGAAATGTTGCCAAAGAAACGATTTGCTTTCAAGAAAAAAACTGAAAAAAAGTCGAAACCAGTTATTGATGAGTCTGATGAAGTTGAAAGCCAACCTGTTAACCAAGATGATCTGATGGTTGAATTAGCAGAATGCAAGTTTGTTGACAGAGCTAATAAAATACTTCAGAAAAAAGCTGACGAAATCAATTTTAAAGATGTGGCCCTAGCTAATTTGACAAGTTGCACTGTTAAACTATTTGGCACGCCATCTGCTATTCATGTTAACAAACTGAACAATTGCTACATTTTTACAGGACCTGTTTCAGGCTCTATATTCATCCGAGACTGTATTAATTGTATATTTGTATCACCATGCCAACAATTACGAATTCATTCAACAACACTTACAACATTTTATCTACATGTTACAAGTAAGGCAGTCATTGAAGATAGCAACACCCTATTTTTTGCACCATACAACTGGGAATATCCAGGCATGGAGGAACACTACACACTATCTGGTTTGGACAAATCTCGAAACAACTGGAGTGAAGTGGATGATTTCAACTGGCTTGTTGCGGGTGTACATTCTCCCAACTGGTCTATTCTTCCTGAGGATGAAAGAGTTAAAGATTGGAATGAATAACTAATCTCATAAGTGTATAGATGGTAAACATTAAAAAAAAGAATGTTTGACAGTGGGATTGATGAAAATTAACTGAGAGTCAGTAAAACCCATCATAATTTTTTTGAGGAAATCACAAATGCAAGTTCCTAGTCAAGTACTGGTCATATTGAGGACGTAGCATCAGTTAACACCATGCCACATTATGTTCTGTGTTTTTCCACATAGTTACTCTTTGTTAAACATTTGAACAAGATCAAACAAAATGCGACATTTGGAAAAAAATACAATTTTGGAATACATGATCCTGAGTGTTAGATAAACCAAACCACTAAAAAGTTATACTAATTTTAGCATATCCTATTTTATTGTTCCATAGAGTAATTTTTGATGAAAAATATAGCCTTTTTTTAACAAGCACTATACAGTGAACTAGTGTCTACAATATAAATCTAACAACTTTAAATAGCACAGCATACCTTTGTAATTAGTGGTAACAAGTTAAAAAAATACTGTGATATCCTTTCATTAAATGTCCCTCCAGATTACAGAAGGCAAACAAAATTAAATAATAAAATTAAAATTTATCTTTAAAATAATCCATATATAAGCAAATAAACAGCATCATTGTCAATGTGTAAAACAGAAAGAAAAAAATTCTGCTTCTGATATTTATTTTAAAAACATCAACAAATAATAATTTATACATGTATCTTGTATGGCAATTTTATTTTGGCTGACTTATGACCAAAGCTTTTAAAAAAAAAGAAAATCTATAAACTAAGTAACACAAAAAATCTTAACACTGATAAAAATGTATAGATCTATATATAAATTTGCTTATTAATGTGTTAAAACTTGCATGTCTAGAAATAGTAGAATTGTTTAGACAAGTTTTTCCAAAAAATGTTTATGCATGAACATACTCATCCAGTAATAGTGACCAAAAAAGGAAGTTTAACTCCCTTGTCTTGGATCTGCATCTGCCCATACACATTCCAACACACATACCCCTCTTTTACTCTTAGTAATTTCAGGCTAATTGTCTATCTAGTCAGGAAACAGAAAACGTGTTGGAGTATTTGTATCTCACTTCATTTTTATACTTGTAAGTTTTACATTGAAGCATTTGTTTTATAACTGAAGTTAACCATTTATGATTATTTATGTTAATGTGTATACATGCTTTGTGGTTTTAAACTGTAGTGTGAATATGCTAAAGTTCATATAGTTATTTAGAGGCATATATACATGTATATATATATATATAGATGATATACTAATATTAGACTTTGAATGTGTCATATTTATTCTATAGCCCAGACCTGGAAATAATTGTTTGCACAGCTTATCAATATCTATTATATCAATCAGATTTTACCAAACATTTAAGCAAATGTTGTTGTCACAGACAATTTAATAAGCACAATTTGAAAATATATACAAAAGTTTTATAGTTTATGTTCTTTGTAATTTAATTCAGCCTGACTTCTGTGAGATTTAAACAAACTGCATCAAATCGGTGTTGATTATATTACTAAAAAATAAAATGTGAAAGACAAAATTAACTTTGTAACTGTCAAGACTTCCAAAATGACAAGTGTATTTCCAGGCTTGTAGCAATATATTCGTTTCTAAAGTCGAGCCATTTTTTTGTTTGTATTTTTATGTATGATTTCCTTGTATTTATGTGTGTGTTTATTAAAATATATACATGTACTTTAATTTTGTGATGTTTTTAGTTTTATGGAAGATAATAACACTTTCACTTTTGAATGTCCAACTAACAGTACAGGCCCGTACGCAGGATTTTCTTTAGGGGTGTGCATTTGTGAAGGCCCGAATGTTTTATTTTCGTTTTTAACGTTATTCTAAGTAAATTAGCGTCAATCCAAATTTGCATTTACGGACCTCGACAGATTTAGGGGGGTGCGTGTGCACCCGTCGCTCCCCCCTGCATACTGGCCTGCAGTAGGCCTAAATAAACTCTCGACACATTTGAAAATGATATTTATACAATCCATTATGATCCTAACACTGAAATTGTTTCATAATTGGTAAAATAATTGAGTTGTGCTTTAATGGGTACCACTGATGCAACAGGATACACTCAATTTTCTGGTAATTTGTGTATCAAAACTGTTTTTACATTGATTCATGAGTACAAGACCGGACGATTTTGTCTACATGTCCTTTCATCTCCATCTTGTGCAGAGATGTGTTTTTTTTAATCATATATAATTAACGGTTTTGGCATTCAGATTGTAATGTCAAGTGTTCCTAAAAGATTTCTAAAATTTGTTTTGATTAAATACATGTAGGTTATCCAGATCAACGTTTGAATCAATGCATACATTTACAAAATACCACCAATAATTCTACCATTTACAATTCTCCTATTTGTTAGCCTCTCATACAAAGATGAGTTGGACATCTTCCAACATTATTTGTATAACAGTTATTTAAAATTTCTATATTTGAGTCAAAACAGGAAAAGAATTACAAGATTTAGGATAATAAGAGTGTCCTGTAAAAAAAACCTGGTTCAGACATTAAAATAAATACATACAAGAACAAAACGTTTTTGAGAAAACAGATTAATATCCTCAAGGCTTAAAAGGGTCAAACACTATGGCTTGGTATATGCTACACAAATACAAGTATATAAATTCTTATAAGGACACCCAATTCATCTTTAAAACACCATAAAATATCACAACCATAAGATTTAACAGTACGTATGAAAGATTCAAAGTAATCTTTATATGAGGTAACACTACCTCCTTTCAGGTAAAACCGTTACACTCTTTGTTCTTAGTGTTATTGTAAAAAATAGTGTAAGAACTAGTTTTCACAAATTGTTGTTGATCGTGTTTTTTTCTTTCTTTTCAACAGTATAATAATAGCATCAGAAAACTCAAACCAGGTGTGCAGTAATTATTTCATATTATAAAACCTGCAGTTCCGCATTGTGAGTATAGAACATATTTTAAACCTTGGTATTTCGCGTTAGTGATGCGCTAGCGTTTCTTATCCAGAATGTTTCTCCTGCATCCTTCGTTTTCCTTTTGTATGACTTGTACTGAATATTGTACAACAAGGAGTATATTTTTTCTCTGTTCTCTTTCCCTTCTTTTTCATCAGCAAACGTTTGAACCTCTCCTTGTGGACTAGTTTTACCACGTTCCACAATATTCGGACTCTCCGAGTTATTTCCTTCATCTCCTCCAGACTTCGTGTCCCCAAGCTTGTCTGTTTCTTTACTGAGGAAGGCCGATTTGTCACCTATCACCATGCTTTGTCTTTGAGGTAAAATGTTTCCCCTAACATTGGTACTCTTCGATGTTTTTCCATCATTATCCGTTTCATTATTTTGATGATTTTTTTTTCTGTCTTCTTTTGGTGGAATTGGTGATTGTATTGTAACTCTTGGATCTTTGATTTTCCTTTTCGATTTAATTTTTTTTAATGCTATAGGGATAGTCGTAATCGTACTGCCACTGGAATCTGTCGCCCCTTCCGTCGTGGCAGCGTTGCCCATTGATTCCGTGGGTAGTTTAGACGACAGGAAAGCCGGTCTGTGAGCAGGAGGGAGTCTCCGAAACATACAGACGTTGCGGTGTTCAGTATTACAGATAGTGTCGTATTTCAATTTAGTTATTACGGAAATAAAATACAATTGTTTATACGAATCAGAGCATTACGTTCCTCGCGTTTGTACTACTGCTGTAAGTGCGGTGTATCAAGCTAATGAATGACGTTTGTACGCTTCACCTAATTCTATTTACTTAGTTTGAAAACCTACCCCATTTTTATTCTGTTCAGATACTACTTATCTACAAGGCAAATACCAATAAATCTCTTTTAATAATAGGAAGGTTAATCTAAGCTATTTATCTATCTAGGAATGATAAAGAGATACATTGAACCTAGTAATTATTTTCAATGGTTGATACAAAGTCTGATCAAGGGTTAATACAGTATTTTGGAATTACGATAACGTGGAGGGAGTTTGAAATGCTGAGAATATGATAAAACACAAACTGTTAGTAATCAGGAGAGTGTCTGAAGGTATGGGGATGGAGAACCTGTACCACACGTGCGGCAAGATGTTCCTCATTTGGGAGCACATGATATCACTTTTGTGAGTCACTAATAGTGATTCTTTGCTAATAAAGACACGGTGTTGCTTGTACATCCTTGCTTTGAACAAGGTAACACGCCCGTTACACACGCATCCAATAACAAAATTAATATTAACAAATATAGACATGATTCTGGTGCACACTCCCATCAAAAAAACTAAAATTAAAAACATAATTAGTAAAAGCAGCCCAATTCTTTTGTAGGAATAGCGGCCGGTTGAACAAGACGAGGGTTTCAGGATTCCATCTACCCCAGCACCATACTTGTTTAAATATTATGATTGTTATTAGCAATAGTAGTTTTTAAAATATATTGTATGTGTTTAATAACAGACGTATTGATCACATTATTGACCCCGCATTCTGCAAACATTTTGGCACACGCTCCTGTTGAAGTACGATGGGCTATTTTCTCTTTCCATTCAGTGATGAACAACTGATATTTTCTCAAAGTTATATGCATAATCATCCTCACAACGTCGGTGGTCCTGTGTAAACTCGTGTCCGTGGGACCCTAGCCCGAGTTTCTGTCTTTTGACAGCTTTTTCTTAGTCCCGGCTAGTGGGACCCCTGACCAATACAGTTCATATAAACCCGGGCTTCTTACTGCGCCTCCTATACGAAAACATTTTTGGTGATATCATGCTTAAAATTATCCAATTAGAACGCTCGTTTTATAAGCCAAATCGGCAGCGAGGTAAACATAAAAACAAAACCGGGCGTATTTCATGGACAGTTAAACCTTGTAACAGTCGCCTCATTTTAAAAGTTGTAGATAAGTCATCGTGTCACAGTTTGTTTTATTTAAATTTACGAACACAATTTTGTTCGTGTCTTCCATGATTCATTATTTACATCGATAAGTTAAAGGCTGATGCATTGAAAGCCGAATTGTTATTGGTTCTTCGCATCAAGAGAAGCATCCAATCAAAACAAAATTCTCGGCCTGTTTTTATTAACTGTATTGGTCAGGGTCCCACGGACATGAGTGGACAAAGGACCCCTGGTGTTGTGACGATGATGTTTAATGTAATAACGATAGTTCCCAACGGATCAACACGTGTACATAATTATTACCACAAGCTAATGACGTCATATAATTAAAGTCATGACGTCATGGATGTACGAACTGGAATCAAAATTATTATGGAATTTTGTAGAATGTGTTTCATACTGAAAAATTAAAGTTGATATAACGTTACAAAAGTATGCAGTAAAAGAATTCTGAAAACCATGTGCATCAAATTTCGAGTTGGACAGAGAGGCCGTGGTCGTCTTGGCACCGCTCTTGGAATACTTAACTCAATACTAGCACTGTTTGGAATTGTTCTTATACTGGTGGCTCTGTATATTAAACTTGAAATACAGAAGAGGATGATTCTTCTTGGGAACTATAACAAAGACCCCATACCTTACTTTATCATATCAATAGGCAGTTTGCTTTTCGTATTCCACGGCTTTGGTGCTAAAGTTGGCGTCGATTTGGGAGACCCTAAAACTAGCTCACGTTTTAAAAGTATTCTTTTGGTCTTCATGGGAACACTTTTTGTGTTAAGCATAGTGACGATGTCATGTGGTATACTTTGCTATGCACATCGGTCAAAAATTCGTCATGCGTTGGATATGTCGCTGCCAAATGTGATGAAGCTTTATAAAAGTAACCAGCAAGCGAAAACCGCCATTGACAAAATGCAATCGAGATTTCAGTGCTGTGGAACTCATAAGTACAACGAGTGGTTTAAAGTTAGCTGGGTTAATCTGGACTACATGGATGTTGATAATGCTGAAGTAATGAGGTTTGTAAAATCAATAGCAAGATACGATCAGGTATAAAGGGGAGTTCACGTTCCAGGATTTCATACTGGGGAAGGGAACCACACTATATAATTTGGTTTTATGAATTTCAACTCACTTCATGTGAGGGAGGTAGATCAGTTAAGACAAATGGTATGTCATTGTTTATTGGGACCTGAAATAGTCCCTCTTCATAACAGGTCCGTAGGAACGACGTTGGGTGTGAGGGGTCACTGACCATGTTAACGGATCGGGTTCAAAGTCTAATCAGATCTTGGTTACAATGGCAAACATTGATGAGTTTTTAAAAGCACGTACCTTGCCCTCCTACGGCCATACTTAATCAGCTGGCTATGTGAAATTATTTTCAGAAACAGTTTGTCTTATGGACTACCACACTTTATATTAACATAAATAATACGTAAATAATATTGAAAGGCACCTATATGCCTACTTCTCACAAGGCAGACCCTCACATGAAACCCAACGGAATAGAATTTGGGAAGGCCTAGAAACCGTTGGTGGACAGCACCGTAGTAGAGGAGTGATTTCACCTGTCCAGAGGGAGCTGGTCGACTTAGGTGGAGAGGTTTCGTTGATGGTCTGTACTCCTATGGAGCGATGGGCTTGCTGAGGTGTATGCTTAATTCTTTGAGATATGTAAAAGTGAGACTCCCCAAAAACACACACACAAAAAAAGAACAACATAACACTTCCTCCCTATTAAGGTGGACTTTTGTTTGTTTGAGTGTGTGGCTGCATGCGTGCGTTGTTCACCGATTATTTTTGTTCATGAAAACCTTTGTTGAGCCATTTAATGAAAAACTGCGCACAATTTGTTTCAGGTATATACGTCATGGTAACTTCTTTAAAGGTGACGTACCCTGGAGCTGTTGTGACGCATCGTCTCCACGTCCATGCGTTCATCACTCTGTGGAGGAGAGGTCGAAACACCGCCATTACAGCAAGGCGACGCTCTACAACAGAGGATGTGCGTATGCGTTGGGTACATTCATGTCTGACTGGATTCTTGTCCCCATTGGAAGTGTTATGTTTGGAGTATTTGGATTAGAGGTACATTATAGAAAAAATAAATAAACAAGAAGAACATATTTAGAAAAAAAGAAGGCAGGGGAAAAAAGAAAGAAGGGGTCGATTACGTATAATTTACAACCTCATTCAAACCATTTTATGTTGTTGTCGTGTAATAGTTCTACACTTTCGTCACAAAACTCAAACATGTATTATTGCATTAACTTCCATTTCCTATTGAACACGACAATAAATTATAAATATGCCATATATTTCATATCACCTGAATGATGCGATCTCTTTGAATTGTGTTTTTGCGCAGATTATCGTGCTTATGGTATTCCGCCATCTTCAGACGTCCATGCAGAGTGCTTTTGATGAGGATGACCCTGAGGGAATTGGAGATTCCTACATCGTAGCTGAATGTCCATGCGCAATCGAGGGAGCCAAAAACCCAACCAAAATAATACACAAGAGAGAAGAGAGAGAAATAGAGGAGTGTACGTTGATTAACATTTAATATTGCAGACATGGCGGAACCTGTGAAGCACGCAGTTAATGTTCATGTTACTAATGCAGGGCCGCGGAATGCATTTGAAAGTGGGGTGGGGGTGGTGGGCTGCGAGTTAGTCTTGACAATCAGCCAACGTATTAAATATAGGATTCGAGACCCTCTCATATTCTGAAAACTCTTCGGATATCGGTCACTTTATTTTGTCATCGAGTCTGCAAATATTTTTATTCAGCCAAAAAATTAACTAATGATTTTTTATTAGTTGTCCCATAAGAAGTGTGGAGGGGGGGGGGGATGCTCTCACTCCCACGGATCCGCAGTGGCTGTAATTCATATCTGACTGTTTATCCTGATTGGATTGGATAGTGATTGCCAATACATGGCCCCAATTCAGTATGCTTAGTCTCTCCATCTAAGATATCAATTCAAGAGTGTAGAGTCGTTTTGCGATTTATAAATATATACTTTAAGGAAGGGAAAATTAAATGATAATGTGTTTATTTCAAGAGGTATTTTCCCTTTCTAGTTCACTTTGGGTTATTTTCGTTCGAGCCAGTTTAAACAAATGTGGTATGAGCTCTCCTCTTTGAGAAAGTACATATAAAATAATTCCTGCAAATCTGAAAGAGTAGCCAATATAGCTGTAGTAGGTTTCTTCTGTGAACCATGCATCATAAATACCTTGAATTTAACACTGATAAACAAAACAAAACAAATCTTTCTTCATTTATTTCTAGTGTTATGGTGGATGAAATCAATGTCTATAGTTCATGGATTGTTGTTTTGTTTTTACAGATAAACATAACAAGAAAGAAGAAAAGAAGGAGAAAAAGAAGGAGAAAAAGAAAGCAAAAGACAAAGCGAAAGGAATAAAAGGATCATCTGATTCTGATGATGATTCGGACTCAGAATGATAACGATGAATAGATAATATGAATTTTATCATCCCAGATAATGTTAATATTTCTACAACTTGATGTTAACTGAGAACCATCATCGACGAAGAGTATCTATTTCTTTTGTATAATTACGTGTCTGAATAATAATATTATAGTGAATAGATTACGTTTAATATTGATTTCATGTATAAACTGTATAACCATACACGTGGTGTGTAGTTCCGTTTAAATGGGTTGAGTAATTTTTGAAGAAGTAATCAAAGAAAACTGACAAATAGGACATTGTAATAAAGTCAATAAAGTTAATAGTCAATAAAGGAGATTTTAGCTGTGTTATGAATAACACGTGTATTTATAATAGGTATTAAGAAATATCTTATATTTTGTTATACTTGTTGATCTATTTTTTTTTTAAAACATTACATATTAACAATTTAGATTTGTGATTATATTTTTCAATGAATTTTGTACGTGTATACAGAGCAATAATCTGTTTATATTATTTTGTATCAATGTTGTAACAGAATTAAAGACTTTAGTACGTATGTGCCTTTATCATTTCTTGTAAAATGCATTATAATCTAGCCTACTACAAACTCCAGGATAGATATATTCGCAAATTATGTGCCATAATGACATTTAAAAAAAGTTGTTATATAAGAAAACACGCTATATTGTCGAGTAATTTCATCCACTGCCAGCGAAATCTAAAATGATTAGATTACTCGATTTATTTAATAGAATATACCCTCTGTGACATTTAGTTTGAAAATTTGAGCATGTGTAAACAATTTCACTGAGAACCCATAACATTCGTATTAAAGGTTAGGGAACAGGAACGAAAGTAGGAATTTTGTAAAATGGGTTTGAAAATATTTTTAAGTTACATAAAACTGGATTATAATGGGATAACAAATTATGAAGGTAAGTGTTTTAATCCCCTGATACCATTTGAACCTGAACCTGCTTCTGTAAGAGTGAAAGTAATTGCATCAAATAAAAAAACCAAAACATTATTGTAAATTCTGTTGGCACCAATAGCAATGACGTCACCTCTTTAAGACATGACGTCATAGTGCCAACGTTACAGGATCCGATTACCCTGCCTAAAAGACGGTTTCCGGTATCCACGTTTATATAACTTTAAATCTTGTTGGATTTGACATCCAATTTTCAAAATGGATATAACTTAACGAAATCGGAACGTTGGAAAACAACAATGTGCATCAGATGTAGAGTCGGGGAGAAAGGGCGTGGCAAGATAGGTACCGTCCTTGCCATCTTTAACCTCATCTTGGTACTCTTTGGTGTGATTCTCATTATTGTTGCAGTGTTTATTAAACAACAAATTGAGAGCAGAATTCTTCTTCTGCATGATTACAATCCAAGAATGCTGCCATATTTTCTCATTTCCATTGGTTCCCTATTGATAGCTTTCCATGGATTTGCTGCCAAGATTGCCGTTGATAGTGGAGATGCCGAAACAAGCGGTCGTTTTAAGAATATTCTTATACTTTATATGATCACTCTGACTGTATTAAGTATTGTTGTGATGGCAGGTGGAATAGTTTGCTTTGTGGCTCGCTCCAAACTTACCACTGCCCTGGATACTGGCTTCATAAATGCTATGAAATTTTATAAGAGCAACCATGTTGCAAAGGAAACCATAGACAGATTACAGTCGCGCTTCAAATGCTGTGGTAGCAGATCATATGAAGAATGGTTTAAGACTAGCTGGATCAATGCAGACTTTGTAGATGTTGACAATCCACAAGTTATGAAGTAACTCGTTTGCATCCATATTGTTAAATTCAGAACATTAGAATTATAGCAGATTTGTAAAGCCAATTCACCATTTCCTTAATTCGTTACGTTACTCACTCACTCACTCACTCACTCACTCACTCACTCACTCACTCACTCACTCACTCACTCACTCACTCACTCACT
>JAULBS010064963.1:0-19465 GCA_032355785.1 Symmetromphalus regularis | reverse complement strand
TATATGCAACTTCCTACTCCACTGTAGTTTTATGAATTTTTTGTCTAATTTGATTAATCTGAATCTAAACAAACATTTGCATTTCTTTTACTGTTCTGTATACATATATTATGCAACTTGAATTTATGTTACTCAGAATTCTAAAATAACTGACATAATTTATCATTTTCCAAGCTACGTGAGTTGATTTCGTTTATTCGCTAAAATAACCCCTGAACTGAGCCACACGTAACTATATGTACACAGAGCACCGTGGTATCCAAGACACGCCGAGTGCTACTGCATCATCAAAAGGTTAGCATAATATGCATGTGTATGTGTATACCATATTTTATTTACTGCACCAGGTATAAAATCTAAACCTGAAACAATACACAAATGATGCTAAAAAATATCCAAAATAAATGTCAACTTTTTTTCAGTCTTCACAGCTACATCAAGTTAATGCATAAACATGCATGTCACAGTTTTTCATTTCTAAAATACATAAATTGATGCATAAACATGCAATGCACGTGCACAGCATGACGTAATAATTTATTGCTTGCTCGTTCAAAATGCAGATGCCGTCACACACGGTTCATTAAGCATTGAGACTTAAGTACGTTTTTATGGTGCACTCTGGTTATGCCATCATTTTACGGTTGCACATTACAACGTCTATCCTACAAACCGCAAGTTCGCCTTTATGCTAAACGACTGCTTTTCAAATCTTCTTAAAACACCCACTTTGCTTTTCATATCTGGCATCGCTTGGAAAACAGCTCAAACTCAAAGACATTTCAAACAGCTTAGAAAACAATTTCCACCTGATCGGAAAAGCATCACCTGAACATTCTCTCATCTCTTCATGTTAGCCAATTCCTAAGTTCTTTGACATTTTTTTTTTTGGTTCACCCCATGAATTCAAAACTTAGCTGTATTACCTAAAGTGTACAAATGTGGGAAAACGTAGAACATGCAACCCGAAACTGAATGAAGTGATAATGGAAGTCTGCAAAGATATTTTACGACCTGGTAAAAAGTCAACCATGGCCTTTTGCTTCTCTCTCATTACGGAATTATCTCCGAGAGGGCCACGCAACATAAACCGGAGGTCGTAGAGATAATAAAACGACACTATCGTGGCGTTTCCCAGCTTTAGTTTAGATATATCCACCTGCAAGACCAATTTTTCGGATAAAGGGCTGTCTTCATGTTACTGGGAAGGAACGGGCTGACCTACTGCAGCATGTGTGTACTGGGGTTACTGAATGCCACTCTTGTATTGCCAGCAGATAAGTAAAGTGAAGAGAAACAGCACAACATAGCCGAGTGATAGTGTCTTCCTGACGTGCAGTGGGTAGTCAGATCAATCCCCTTCAGTGGACCCATTGGGCTAATATACTCAACAAAAAAAGAAAGTATGCCTGACACCTAATTGCCATTCCTTATCCTTACACTTCACAAAACTTTGTCAACAAAAAAAAAAAAAAAAAGGAAAGGAATCTGTTTAATGACCAGATCCTACCAGATTATTTACTTAGTAGTTATTTTACTTCTTATTTGTATCAGTTTTGTGTGTAATTTCTGTCTGTATCAGAGTTTTGAGTGTAAGCTCTGTCTGTGTCAAGAGTTATGAGTATAAGCTCTGTCTGTATCAGTTTTGAGTGTAAGCTCTGTCTGTATCAAGAGTTTTGAGTGTATGCTACATGTATGTCTGTATCAGAGTTCTGAGTATAAACTCTGTCTGTATCAGAGTTTTGAGTGTAATCTCTGTCTGTATCAGAGTTTTGAGTGTAAGCTCTGTCTGTATCAGAGTTTTGAGTGTAAGCTCCCTCTGTGTCAAGAGTTAATGGTATAAGCTTTGGCTGTATCAAAGTTTTGAGTGTAAGCTCCATCTTTGTCAAGAGTTATGAGTGTAAGCTCCATCTTTGTCAAGAGTTATGAGTGTAAGCTCTGTCTGTATCAGCCTTTTGAGTATAAGCTCTGTTTGTATCAGTTTTGAGTATAAGCTCTGTATAAGCATTTTGAGTATAAGCTCTCTCTGTATTAGTTTTGAATATAAGCTCTGTATCAGTTTTGAGTGTAAGCTCCATCTGTGTCAGTTTTTAGTATAAGCTCTATTAGTTTTAAATATAAGCTCTGTATCAGAGTTTTGAGTATAAGATCTGCATCAGAGTTTTGAGTATTATATCTGTATCAGAGTTTTGAGTGTAAGATCTGTGTGAGAGTTTTGAGTATAAGCTCTGCATCAGAATTTCTACCACAATAATCATGTTTTAACCTTAATTGGATGCAAGCACATTAAAATCCTCACACCTACTTACACAGTGGATACTTAATGTAAAATGTGGTACATGAGACACTTGGTCCACTGAAACAACCCACTGCCAACACTTAGGCTACTTTATTAACAGCAAATGATTTTTCTATTACAAACTTTCCCACAGAAACAAGTTACCACATTCACATGAACAGAGATATGAAACATGACAAAATTAATTTTTAACCATTATCTTTAAGTCAAATCAGGGATGGGAATTAAATATAAATATGATTAAAAAACAATTCCCATCAAAATTCCCCAACCATTTAGGACAGATGTGAAATTCCCTTAGTCATGAGAATTGCTATTAGATTCTAAGGTTGGTCATCAGATCAATCCTTCTCTGTAGTGGTCTGCAACTGGTTCATCAAAGGCCGTGGTATGTGCTGTATCATCTGTGGGAAAGTGCATATAAAAGACCCCTCGCGGCTTTCTAAAAAGAGTAGAATAGGTTGCAGAGGTACAAGTAGGTTTCCTTTAAATAAATATGTCAGAATTACCATATGTTTGAGATCCAATAGCTGATGATAAGATACAAATCAACGTACAATATCTAGAGGTGTCATAAAATAAAACAAACTTTACTTAAATATGGTTAAAAAATAATTCCCATCAAAATTCCCTAACCATTTAGGACAGATCTAAAATTCCCTCGGTTATTCATGAAATTCCCTCGGTTATTCATGTGTATTGCTATTAGATTCAAAAATAAAAGAGATACACGTCACTGAAATTACTCATTTTATTGGTTAAATGAAGAGAATGTTTATGTCTTTGAAGCTTATTTTTATGTTTCAGCAGAAAATTAACATTCATTTCATGTGAATTAAATTTTCCTTGACCTTCTCATGACATGAGATGAAAATTTCATGACCGTCACATTAGTAAATAGGGCCTAAGCACCCTGGGTGGCAATTAGTCAAGCTATAGGGAACAAGTTCAGCTCAGTCACTTTTACTGTTCTACATATATTTGAAATTTGGAGAATAAAACAATTCCAGTATTCTTCGGAACATTTTATTTAATTTATCATCCACAAAAGAAAAAAAGAAAATAAAACAGGATTTTTTTAAAGAAGTAAAAATAGTACTTTCATTCCTATCTGCCATGCTGGTGCAGCTGTTTAAATATTGGGGGTAGGGGTGGAGGTGGGTAGAGGGGAAAAAACAGAATAGGGGTGCCATTTGAAGAGCATCTACAATGTAAAAAATGAAAATATAGTCACAAAAAAAGGGTGAGGTCTATTATTGAGGGATGTGGCAAATGCCCCCATCTCCCTGCCTCCAAGCTGGGCTGGGCCAGATCTGTATTACGTCTTTAATAATTCCATGATCCATGCATGCATAACATTTTTAGGAGTCTGCTATTTGCTAAAAATATATAGAACTGACTGGGTTGGTTTTTTTTAATAACTTATGTGTCTGATAGATCTGACTATATAAGTGTGAGAATTTATAGAGCCCTTATGAAACTTCTAATTTCACATCCTTAAAAATGTGAGGTGTTACGTGTCCTGTTTAAACAAAAACTACAATAATTAAATACAACACAATCAAATAACCACTCCAGAAAGGAACAAAAACTTTTACATCACAGATTAAAAATATGAATTAAAAACGGACTATTCAAAATGTATTTTGCATACCACTTGCATCATAATCAAAGCACCATCTTAAAAGATATCACATAAACTTTAATTAATTCTGATACATTTTTTTACAAATAGAAATATTGACAATCAAATGGCAGAGAACTCTATTAACATTCTACAAACAAAGCTGACATTGAAAGTTTCCTGACGTTACCCAAACCCACATCCATCATCACACTTAATATAAACTGAATCAGCCATTTATCACTGTGAGCTCACTTTGTTTCCCACCGCCATAAAGAACTACTTATAGTGGAGCAGATAAGAATCCCTTGATGAGAATTGTCAGGGGCAAGTTAGCATTAAAAAAGGTTAAATAAAAAATTACTCGCAGCCCTGGGTGATTGTTCAAGTGTCTAGGGCAGGCAGTGCGTAAACACAGGACTTATGGTTCGGCTTTTACTTTCATCACAAATCTTACACACTGGCGTATCTGATTAAAATCATCTGCAATGGCATCAGAGATTACAAAATTATTTATTTGTATATAAAACACATAAAATAGCCTATAAATTTGGTACAGATGGATTTGACCAATATTCTTCAATACTCGGGTGTTAATAATAATAAGAAGAAGAAGAAGAAAAGTAATAATAAGAAGAAGAAAAAGAAAAGTAATAATAATAATAAGAATAGTAATAATAATAATAAGAATAAAAATAATAATAATAAGAAGAAGAAAAGTAATAATAATAATAAGAAAAGTAATAATAATAATAATAATAAGAAAAGTAATAATAATAAGAAGAAAAGTAATAATAATAAGAAGAAGAAAAGAAATAATAATAATAAGAAGAAAAGTAATAATAATAAGAAGAAAAGTAATAATAATAATAAGAAAAGTAATAATAATAATAATAAGAAGAAAAGTAATAATAATAATAAGAAGAAAAGTAATAATAATAATAATAAGAAGAAGAAAAGTAATAATAATAATAAGAAGAAAAGTAATAATAATAATAAGAAGAAAAGTAATAATAATAAGAAGAAAAGTAGTAATAATAATAATAAGAAAAGTAATAATAATAATAATAAGAAGAAAAGTAATAATAATAATAATAATAAGAAGAAAAGTAATAATAATAATAATCAATGGAATATGAATAAATATATATGAAATATCTAATAAGTGGGGGAGGGGGACATATGCCCCCTTGCCCTTCCTACGTCAGTAATAATAATAAAACATTCCTATCCCACTAATATATAAATTACCATAACACTACAGTTAGAGTTTTGAACAAGAAAGTATTGTCTGTTTGACATTGTTCTTATTCAACAGCTGTTATGTGTCTGGCATACTGTGTTTTGTGCTTCATGGACATTTAGAGGGAACTTGCTACGACAACATAGGTTACTCTTTCTGATTAGCAGTAAGATTTCTTTTATATGCACTTTCCTACAGACAGGAAAGCACATGCACTTTCCCACAGACAGGAAAGCACACTTGCTTTCCCACAGACAGGAAAGCACACACGCTTTCCCACAGACAGGAAAGCACATACACAGGCTTTGATAAACCAGTTGTGGACCAGTGGTTGATGCAGGTAGTGTACCTCTACCTATTCAGCCCTGTGGAGCCCTCATCTTGATATCAAGATTAAAAATCCCAGTTTTAACTGAGATTTGATCCCAGCACCTTCCAGCCATGAGTCCGAAAGCTTAACCATGGAGCCACCGGTGGTGGGTATCAATTTTGAACAGATAAATTGCACATCTTGATTACCTTAATACCTGGTATCAAGATTAAAAATCCCAGTTTTCAACTGAGATTTGATCCCAGTACCTACCAGCCATGAGTCTGACAGCTTAACAACTATGCCTGGTATCAATTTTGTGCAGATGAATTGCACATCTTGATTACCTTAACACGAAACCCACATTCTACAGACATCTATACCCCTAATAATAACGTAAACTGCAAATGTAACCAGAGCAATGTGGTGAGAAGATCAGTTGTACGTGGGCTTCATGGATTACAACACCGATGCTTTATGGTACTGCACTTTCTGATCTCTTGTTACCTACAGTTACTTACACACAATCTGCTGTCAATGGAAAAGAAAACACTCACCATGATGCCAGGGAATCACCTTACAACACAAACAATGTAAGCTCTCCTGTGTTAAACACATTCTCTAAAGCTCCGCAAGTGCTTTATTCAAATACATTCCTGTCTTTAACTTTTTATCAAGTAATAAAAAGAATGTTTCTTTAAAAGACATCAGCATATTGTTTAACATGTGTGCATGGTGTAGGTGTAAAGTGACCTACTTTCACTGCAGAGGCTACTCTTTTCAATCAGCAGCAAGGAAAGTGAAAAGTAAAGTTTGTCTTATTTAACGATGCCTCTGGAGCACATTGATTTTTATCTTATTATCGGCTACTGGACATCAAACATGTGGTCATTCCCTTTTCGATAAGCAGCAAGGGGTCATTCTGACATATATATTTAGAGGAAACCTGCTGCTGCCATGTCAACTCTCTTTCTGATAAGTAGCAAGAGGTCTTTTATATGCACTGTCCCAGACAGGACAACAACGGACTCTGATTAACCAGTTTCAGCAGCAAGGTGTCAAGTAATAGTTTAGACATTACAATCGTATAGAAAGGAAATTAAATGTTTAATGACTATTAATGGACATTAACCGTTAACCATATATGAGTCACTTAGTCTACAGATCCCTACCCACCCCTGCAAAATAAAAAAAATAAAAAAAATCCAACACTACCAATAAATAAGATTATTCTTTTCTTTAACTGACAACAAGACATCTGTTATAAGCACTTTATCAAAGATAGGACTGTGCAAGCATATGTTATACAGTAGTGGTGCAGTCATTTAAATATTTGGGGAGGTGCTAAACAGGGTGCCTATAATGTAATAAATGCAAATATTGTCACAAAAATATTATTGGGGGCGGGGGCAAAGGTGCACCTTGTCCCCCCCTCCCACACACAAGCTGCGCAGGCCTTGATATACCAGCTGTGTACCACTGATTCACTATGAAATAAGAAACAGCCCAAAATGTCCTCTGACAGGAATTGATCTTATGAGCCACCAGACCTCATCTGATAACTCTTATCACTAAGGAAAGCCCAGGTCTGGAACGGACCCTCTGGAAACTCTTTAGCAGCACTCTTCGCCTTTAACTTCCAGTCAGGAAATGAGCCGACTCATTTTACATCTGGCAAATCCATTTATTGAAAACATATAAAAGTCAAGGGTCAATGGGATAACAAGGAGAAGTTGGCCTCAGGTTAACAACAGAAGGATAAAAAAAAAAACTTTACATTCTTACCCTTACTAGTATAATTTAGTTTTTGGTTTATCTTGCAAGATCGGTGAACAACAAATTTAGGACAGTTCACGCTGTAGTATCACCCACTTCCTAGGATCTGGGGCCTTTCACGGTTTGATCTTTTAAACTTGTTTAACAATCTGGTCCTTACTCCGGGTGCCCCAGGGGTCAGTGTAAGTATGTATGGAATTGACCTGTGGCCCCCGTGAGGAATCTGATAGTCTATTAACTGCCTATGGGTGTATGTCATATGGCTGTCAATCTACAATCAGGTGCTGTTATTCACACTGTAAGTGGAAAAGATTACAGCTGGGCTTTTATCATATATACAGAGACATATCCTGTGGAAAGAATGGATCTATTTAGAAGAAAATACGCTATTAAATAAGGAGTACTTGATATACTGGAATAAAAAATAAATAAACGAGTGTTAGAAGAGAAAAAATAAAGAATTTTTTATTAAAACATTGGCTGTTGGACATCAGACAAATCTGTCTGCTACATATAGTTTATAAAAAGAAAAGAATCAACAATGTATATTTAAAATTCCCTAACATACTGTTTAATCTGTGGTTATGACATACTCTACATTAAATATATCTGCAAAATATGTTTTACAGAAAGGAAAGGAATCAGTATTTTATATGAGGGGAAAGGCATTTTATATTGGGGGAGCAAATGCACAGGAAACATTAAACTAATAGGATTGCAAATATAAAATATAGGAAAACAAATAAGGTGTGACTGCACGGGGGTGGGTGAGGTGGGTGGTTAGGGCATTGCCTCCATGGGCCCCTCTCTAGCTATACCAATGCCCATGACACTGCTTAAACACTGACTGTAACAAATATATTTGTAACACACAATCTACAGAATGGAAAGCAATTTCAATATTGTAAGCAAATTGTTTAGTAACTAGTCATTAAGTGTCAGACTTATGGCATGTCCAACAAACAGCAAGATATAGCTAAGGGGAAGTGTGTCTGCCTGAGGTATAATGGGCCATCATCCAACATATCCCTTTCCAGCCAGTGGTCCACAATTGGTAAAACAAAGTCTGTGATATGTGTTGCCCTGTCAGTGGGGAAAAAAAAATCCTTGTTTCTATCCAGAGAACAGCATATGTGTAAGTTGTGGATGTGCAGTTTAAATTGACAGTGGATGGCATTTTGATATGTACGGGCCGATTTCTTGTCGAGAGTTCGACCTCGATTCTAAGTTTAAACTGAGTCCACAGAATGTTAAAAGAATGGGTTGAACTGTAGATCATGGCTGAATCGTCAATGAGAAACTGGACCTTAATGTACTAGAGTTATAGAGCATAGCTTGGGAAGAAAAACCCCTGACTATTTTACTAAGGGTTATCAGTACTGGAATGTGTCACACTTCAGACTGATTCTGTACCACTGAGCCAGAAGCACCCCACACCTGTCTCCCACTTTGTTTTACAAAGTAAAGCAAAGTTTGTTTTATTTAAGGAAGCCTCTAAAGCAAATTGATTTTTATCTTATCATCGGCTATTGGATGTCAATCATATGGTCATTTGGACTTATGTAATTAAAGGAAACCCACAGCCACCACATAGGCTACTCTTTCTGATAAGCAACAATGGGCCTTTTATATGCACCGTCCCACATACAGGACAGCACATGCCAGTCTTTGATGAACCAGTTGTGGACCACTGATTGAAATGGAAAATAGCCCAGACTACAAATGGTTCTACTGAGAAGAATCGATCTGATGATCGACCGCTTCAAAGGCTGACATGCTACCGTTTGAGCTACATCCCACTCCCCTTTTCAAAGAGATAATTTTAAAAATAACTATTTTAAAATGAAACATCACTCAATATTTTCCATCCACACATCATAGGCATCCCACCCATTTTCACTTCATAATCCCCATATCTGCCTAGCAATCACAAATTAGGTGACACTGGCCAAAAATAGGATTAGCCATATTTTCCCAGGGTCTGCCCTGCTGGATTCCTCTTGCAAGGATAATTTACCCATGAGGCATATTCCTGACAAGACAGTCAAGCAATTAAGAAGCATCTCTGGTGGGTGATTGGCTAATTAGAAGAATGCTCCAACCAGGATCACAGCATGAATTACCTGTGTCAGACCGTTATAACCAGACTAACCAAGTATTACTACTTCAACCACCGGCCCGCAGCAAATCTTCCACCTGCAGGGATATGCGATGATCTCAATAGGTTGGATTATTTTCAAGATTTGTTGTGTTGTTATCTCGTCCATCTATCCTACCTGTTTAATTCAAATGTCTGGGGGTCTTTATGGTAGAAACTCTACAAGCAGTAATGTTATGTTATTTGACTGGATATGCTAGCTGCAAGAGTACATTGATTTTTATCTTATCATCGGCTACTGAACGTCAATCATATGGTCATTCTGATATATTTATTTAGATGAGACCCGCTGCTGCCACATAGGCTACTCTTTCCAATAAGCAGTAAGGTTTTTTTTATATGCACCGTCCCACAGACAGGACAGCACATACTATGGCCCTTGATGAACCAGTTGTGAATCATTGGTTGGAATTGAAAATAACACAAACTGGAAATGAGTCCACTGAGGATTGATCCGACGACCGACCACTTCTAAGGCTGACACACTACGTTTGTACTACATCCTGCTCCAAGATGTCTGGACAATGCTAACAAACCAATTGAAATTTAAAAAATAAAAAAATAAATAAAAAAAAAAGGGGGGGAAAAAGGATGCTAAACCAAAGATTCTGTCAGAATATTAAACATGAAAAAAATCCTTACATAATATTTATATTTTATACAAAGCATTAATTATTTGTATGGAGTCAGGTACCATACACTGAATGGATGAAAACGTCAACCCCAGCAATTTAGAAAATGTCCTCATCAAAATAAATGCTGTGTAGAAATAGTGCCCACAGCAATTTTAGTATAAAGTATACTTTATTTTTAATAATAAGAAAAAAATAGCCTATACATTGAACATTTTTTTTGTCTGCAATAAAAAATGTGCCATAGAGAATGAAAAACTCTGCGACAGTCTCCACTGTATTGCCGACGGCCACAAGCGATTTCGGTGGTTGATCTTCATAATCATAATAAATATGTAACAAAATGACACAAAAAAAAAACACAGAATGGTTGTCAAAAACCTTTACCCAAAACATCTAAATATTAATGCCAAAAACCCAGTCACACCTCACTGCTCATGAGGTATTAGTACATTTGGACAAAAACTTCCCAGTGACGACAAAACATATAACGAAAAGATGATCACCAAAAGCAGCACCATTGTTTGTTTATAGGTGTGTCTGCATGTCCTCAGTAATGGTTTGAATAGTGTGAATAGGGTTTTCTCATACAGTCCACTGCGCTCCACTTCATTATAACAGGGGATCTGTGTACACAAAGGCCCGACTGAAGCCCATTGTGTGGACTAGTGGGTAATCACTTGTTGAGTATGTATGGTCATCCCCAGAGTTAATCGAAACAGGTATGCAAGCAAAGCCTGCCAAATGCTTTTCAGTAAGCAGTTTGAAGAGGAGGATCGGGTATCGGGAAGAATGCTATTTTTTTCTTCGCTGTGTAAATATGTTGATTCAAAGAAAGTTTTTTTTTAGAGAAATTGTATGTATGGTTTACTGTTACATTAAGGTGTTTGTGTTAAAAGTGTAGATAAGATAGAAATGTTCTGAGGACATGCCAAATCCAGTCATATATTGTGAACCACGTCATGACAAAAAATGATCTGAATATATTATCCCTGTATAAGCTTTTAAATTAAATTATCATATTCAAAATCATCTCTACGAAAAGATAACTCCGAGGGATATTCTAATATATCTGGTAAAGGTACAGTCTGATTTCTAATAAAAAGAAAATGTGTTCATACACAAGGCAACAATCTGACTTTTCATCAGACATCATTTCTGTCACTGATGGGTCACAAGTATTTTTGGTTAAGGTTCAAGCATGCTGTCCTGGGCATACAACTCAGCTTCCTGTACTGTCTGTTCAGGAAAGAGTTTAGTGTTAGTAAGATAGATCAAATCCACTTCTGCCACACAAATGCTGCTACTCTTATTGACAAGCAGGCAAAGGATCTTTTGTATGGACTAGCCAATAGATAGGAAAGCACAAACAACGACCTTTAATGGACCAGTTATGGACCACCAGGCACCACAGGGTACTGTTACACTTTTTAAGGGACAACTAATAAAAAAATATATATATATATTTTCAGGCTCGGTGACAAAATAAAGTGGCCGAAATCTGGAAAGTTTCTGAAGTATGAAGGGATTCCTGCAGGAAAGCTACTACCCTTCGGTCACCTACATTTCAGTACCCCCCTCCCCACTTTCAAATGCACTCCACAGGACCCTGACCACTTGTCATTTCAAGTTGTGTACACATACCCACTGAGCCTTGTGGAGTACTCAGTCTGAGCTGGAGCTGGTACCGTGATTAAACATCCCATGTGTCGAACTCATTGCCTATTAGCTTACAGGCTGTTAGTGTAACTGCTGTACCACTATGGACAGAGGTTCATATGAAATTGCTTCAAATGTACTTTCAAATGTTTTCTTTTTCTATCTTTAAAATAACCTTGATGAAATGACATCTGTTAAAGAAAAATGTAGTCTAAAGTATATTGAGATCTAAAGTATCTCAAAAGTATTAACACTTAAGACATCTGTTAAAGAAAAATGTAGTCTAAAGTATATTGAGATCTAGAGTATCTCAAAACTATTAACATTGAAGACTCACGAGTCAACAGCTAATTGTCCATTTATAGTTAGAATTAATATCTACATTTCTGTCTCCATAAACCCCAGTAGTGGATCCAGGGGGGTCTGGATCCCCCCTTTTCTTTTACATATTTTTTTCCTAGTGGAAGGATGTGAAAATTAACCATTTTTCCCCAGTCCTATTCACCCATCACATTTCGACACCCCTTTTCAGAAATCCCGCATCCGCACCTGAACCCCCACCCCACTAACGTAATATATTATTTACCCTGTCACACATACACAAAACACCACTTCTCTTCCCGCCCAGCCACACCTCACCACAGCCAATGCTATTTATATCCCATGCTGTTTAATATCCATTCAGGTAAAAAAAAAAAAAAAAAATTCCTTAAGACAGATGATAGCAGGTAAATGGCAAAGAGCATGACCTTTTCACGACCTGCAAATTGGTCTTCAGGTGAGAACAATGCTAGAATGTCGCCTTTTAGCCCTAGCCCCAACCTTACAACACACGACGTCTGACAGGCATGGAAGCCCGCCTTTGATCTACGCAGTCGAAATCGTTGTACAACCCGTGTCACATTCGGAGGGGGTGTGCAAGCTTTTTTTTTAAGAAAGGAAATCATTGAATGAAGTAAGCAGTGGAGAAACCAACAGACAACCATGAAAGGGTTATTTACGGCGGGATATTAAATAGTGATCACCCACCGGGTCAGACTGACTTTGGATTCGGGTAGATGTATGGAGGTTTAGCTGACATAGGTCAAGCTATCTACAGGTGCTGGGTAGAGTTTCATATTAAAAAATCCGATACACCAATACAAAACATTTTGTAATGCTAATAAAATCTGACTTTCAAAACAGAATAATGTTTAGGTGACAATGGGTCAAAATGTCAACAGGTGGTAGGTAGAATTTCATACCGAAAATCTGATGTGATAATTCAAAACATTTTATATTGGTAATAAAAACTGACATTTAAAGTAGAGTTAGGATTAGATGACAATGGTCAAGCTGTCTAGAATTGGTGGGTAGAATTTCATAATAAATATTTGATTTAGTAATTCAAAACATTTTATACTGCTAATAAAAACTGACATTTAAAGTAGTGTTAGGATTAGATGACAATGGTCAAGCTGTCTATGATTCATGGATAAAATTTCATAATGAATATCTGATTTAGTAATTCAAAACACTATGCAATGCCAAAAAAAAATGACATTTGAAGTAGCAATAATATTTTTAAAATAGTATTGTTTACGTGACAAGTAAAATTGACATTTAAATTAGTTTTAGGATTAGGTGACAACTGGTGGGTAGAATTTTATTTAGTAATTCAAAATATTTTATAATGTTAATAAAAAAATAACATTTAAATATAGTACTGTTTACGTGACAAGTAAAATTGACATTTAAATTAGTCTTAGGATTAGATGGCAATTGATGGGTAGAATTTTATTTAGTAATTCAAAATATTTTATAAAGCTAATTAAAAAAATGACATTTAAAATAGCATGAGCTTTGGATGAGACACCTCAGACAGTTGACAGGAGATGAGTGGGTGTTTTATAATTGAAAACTGATACAGTAATTTAATATGCTTTGTAGAGGTTTCAGTGACATAATAGATGTGTTACATAACAGCAGATGGGAGGGGGTTGGATTTATCATTTAAAAATATTTTGTAAAGATAATAAAAATAGACATATTTAAGAGGGATTTTCAGATTAATGAATAATTTGGACCATTTATTGACAGTGAAAATATACTCGAGGGTTAAAAAAGTAACAAAAATTAAAAAATATGAAACAAGAAAGTTCTGGACTAGAATCTTAACATGTTTCCTTCAAAGTAGTGAATATTTCCTCCATGGAAGTGGATAGGAATTTAATATTGGAAATCAGATGTACATGTAGTGAACTTAAACATTATATGATATTGATAATAATTTATTATTAAAAATACCAAATGTTAGGTGAAATTGATAAACTACAAAAAGTAAGATGAAAACATGGATATTCAAAGGACTTATTATTTTTTTAAAGTTTTTCCTTTAGAGTCTTGGTTTGGTGATAAAATAAAAAGTAGTTTAATTTTTAAAAACAAATTTCAAATTATATTAAGAAATAAAATAATAAAAGTTCTCTATTCATTATATATGAGGGTAGAGTTTTTTTTTTTTTACAATATAAAAAGCCTTTTTTGTTGTTGATCTTGTTTAATAATAAAATTATAAGCAGGGTTTAGAATTTTGTTCTTCAGTTATGCAATGTTGAAGGTAATAAAATAAATCAGAACTAATAAAAGCTGCTAACAGAATTTTTTTCAATTTCATTATTTTTAAGGTGAATAAAAAAAATAAAAATAATAGAAAAAAAATAAAATAATAATACAACTAATAAAAATAAATAAAAAATAAATTAATAATAATAATAAAAAATAAAGTAAAGTTTGTTTAATTTAATGACGCCTCTAGAGCACATTAATATTTTATCTTATCATCGGCTATTGGATGTCAATCATATGGTCATTCTGACATGTATTTAGAGAAAATCCACAGCCACCACATAAGCTACTCTTTCTGATAAGCAGCAAGGGATCTTTTATATGTGCCATCCCACAGACAGGACAGCACATACCACAGCCTTTGATGAACCAGTTGTGGACCATTGGATGGAACAGAAAATAGCTCAAACTGCAAATGGGCCCACTGAGAAGGATCGATCCAATGACCAACCTATTCACAGGTGGACACTTAATAATAATAATACATGTAATAATAATAATACATGTAATAAAAATAATACATGTAATAATAATAATACATGTAATAATAATAATACATGTAATAAAAATAATACATGTAATAATAATACATGTAATAATAATAATAATACATGTAATAATAATAATACATGTAATATAAATAATACATGTAATAATAATAATACATGTAATAATAATACATGTAATAATAATAATACATGTAATAATAATAATACATAATAATAATACATGTAATAATAATAATACATGTAATAATAATAATACATGTAATAATAATAATACATGTAATAATAATAATACATGTAATAAAAATAATACATGTAATAAAAATAAATCCTAAACATGAAATGTAAAGGAAAATTTAACTTTAACACATTTTCCCATTCTAATCACTTCTAGTCACATGGTATCAGCATATGCTACGTTACGGTAATAACTAAAAAGTTAGATCTGAGATTTCTGTTAATACAGCATGTTACGAGACTGGAGCCAGTATTTTTGGTTAGAAAAAAAGGCTTTACAATCACGTTTTAAATTGTAACTTTTGCCAATGTTTACAGCAGCGGCAAATTAACAGAGTTTTTTGAAGCAAGCATTTCCTGCCACCTGCAACATTATGCAACATTTCAAGAGAATTATTTGTTTCTGGAACCATAGGAAGAAAAAATCTTTATAACCATGTCTTTATGCATTTTAGGTAATCAGATCGATACTTCTCAGTAGACCCATTTCCAGTTTGGGCTATTTCCCATTCCAACCTATAGTCCACAACTGGTTCATCAAAGGCAATGGTATGTGCAGTCATGTCTGTAGGAAAGTACATATAAAACACCCCTTGCAGCTTATAGAATTTTAACAACTGAATGCTTAAAACTGAATACTTATGAGAAATGTTTGATGAGAAAAAGTACTGATTTATTATCATTAAACAGGGTTACTTTTAATAAAAATGTATTAAAATTATTTTTAATGAAAATTATCTTTATTATACTTTAAAAAAAGAAATTGCGTAGTTTTATGATTCTTTATGTTACTTATGAATAATGTCATAATCTAAACAATTTTTTTTTTTTTTTAAAGTAAAGAT
Source organism: Symmetromphalus regularis (assembly GCA_032355785.1). Taxonomy (NCBI): domain Eukaryota; kingdom Metazoa; phylum Mollusca; class Gastropoda; order Neomphalida; family Neomphalidae; genus Symmetromphalus; species Symmetromphalus regularis. The sequence continues at coordinate 3,569 of JAULBS010064963.1, read as the reverse complement.
TTTCCAATATTTGTTAGAAAATGTCAACTGATATTTTTATTAATAAATTTCCACATTTAAAAATAAAAATGCCTAACTCCCTGATTGCAGCTGGATTAAGTCAAGAATTTTATTTATTTTTTATACGGGTGACAATTCCCAATTCCCACAGCCCAATGCAAAAGGCAATAAAATAAAAATAAAAAAGAGAGAGAAAAAGTATTTTAAAAACATTTTTATGTAAAAATATGGGTGCATATACACTTATCCTTTATAACTCTATCCAGACCCACCCTAGGTATTAGCCTATTTTGTATGAAGAACTGATTGAGACACAAAACAGGGCTGAGAGCAAGGAAACACTATAGTAGCTATTGAAGAGCCCTGCCATCCTCCAGTGTTAACGGGCTGAACTGATTTGCCCACACATGTGGTCACCTCGCCTGCTCCCCAGGGCAGGGGTCAACAACTTACAAACAAACTCGTGTAATTCGAGTGTATACTATACATACAGGTTGTAGTGGTTAAATGGTCCACAGCAGGGGAGAACATGACTCTGATGCTTTCATACACTCACTGGTGTGTTGCGGCTACCGTATTTAACATAATAACAGCACTGGTTTTTTTAAAAATAGTATTTTTAAAAAAGGTCTTTTGTAGACTGAAAAAAAAATTAGTTTCAATGATTTGGGGATTATTAATTTTTTTTGACTCCAATACTTTCATAAACTGGTGTTTTGCAGCTACCGTATTTAACATAATAATAGCACTGAAGTCTTTTTAAGAACTTGGGACTATATTAATTTCAAAGATTTTTGGATTATTATTATTTATTTTTTTAAGGTATACTGAAAAAATTGACAAGAACACTGCATTGATGGTATACAATTTGTTAATTCTTTAATCCGGAATTTAGTGTAAAATGTTTGCTTCAGGTGTAATGGGTTATTGGACTAATTCCCATAAGTGGACATATTGGGCTATATCTAATTCCAGCCACTAGTCCACAACTGTGGGATAATTTTATATTTTTAATAATACACCTCTGATTTCCTTTTTACAGTTTGATCTTTCGTCTGTAGTTGAAGTATTAAAGGCTGTGGTACATAACATGATCTACAGAAAAATTATTCTCGTTGCACATAGGATACTCTTTTACTATTTATCACAATGGGGCATTTTGTGTGTCCTATCCTAGTGACAAAACAGAACATAAATGTACCACAGCCTTTAATACTTCAACTACAGACGAAAGATCAAACTGTAAAAAGGAAATCATTGCAGGTCTATGGAATGACTTAAAACCTAAGACTGCAGACATAACAGTTGTGGAGCACTGATAAAACAAATAATAAATCTTTAGGAACTGATAGAGAATGCATTTGCATCAACATGGGCTGCACTCAAGACGTCTTTGCGCTTACCAACATGACCTGCCAATCTACTAAACAGGCCAGAATATACACTGCAAATCTCATTATATAATGTGCTCCACAAAAAATGTACTTAACCTTTCAAGTTATTTTTATCTTCGCGCTGCAATGATTTATGTCATATATTAGACGAGATCTGGCTCTGCAGTCCTAATTCCCCTCATGTTTGATCTGGATTTAAGAGCGCAGCTCCTCCTTTTAAACAGTGGAAATTAGCCATATGTTGAGCAACCCGTAAACAGAACGGCAGCTTGGCGAAGGGGCAACAGTAAATTAATAAGCCACAACAAAGTGCCTGCATAGTGAGGTATTTGTCTTGTAGCCGGGTTCCACCACTTGGTTCCTGGCAGGACTTGCAGTTGAAATGCTGCAGTTGGGTAACTCGAGACGGGTTCAAAAGTGGTATGTTTTTTTTTTAAAGCCACCATCACGAAGCTTGTCTTTGTGCTGAGCCGGTTGCTTAGACTTCTGGCCAGGTGTGTTTGTGATTACAACACATTTCATCACAGAGCATGCTGCAGCAGGTTGATGGCGTATTTGCATGTGTATTTGTGTTGGTCTTTAACTATACAGTCTGGCAGAAACAGAACGGCAGCTGCAAACTGCATTATGATTAGATGCTTAACAGTGAAAAAAGAAGATGCTGAAAAAAAATAAAATAAAAATGAAGCAAACTACAAAGAAACTATGTCACGTCTTACCAAGAAGATAAGGGTCATTGACAATGTTGGTACTATTATCATTTTGACAGATAATGAAAGGGTCTCTGGCAACTTTAGGACCAGTAAAGGAAAAGACACATACACATTATTTATTTAGCAGTTATTAAGTGTCAGACTTATAGAGTTTTGTGACTTGTGGTCTTCAGAGGAATCCTGCTAGTGCCACATAGGTTACTCTTTCTAATTAGCATCAAGGGAATTTTTATATGTGCTTTCCCACAGACAGGACAGCACATACCATGGCCTTTGATAAATCAGCTGTGGAGCACTAGTTGATAAAAGTGGCATACACTTACCAACTGAGTCTTGCAGAACACACTCTGGACTGGGTGGATTCAACTGAGATTTGATCCCTGTACCTACTAGCTACAAGTCTTGACAGTAACCACTACATCGGTAGGCCTGGGTTTAGTACTAATATAATAGGATAGTAGTCTAATGACATCCATACCCTATACCCCATAAATAGACATTGGCTATTGACAGGATATTAGTTAGAACCACCAAAAAAAATAAATATAAATTGTTCAACAACACCCCAGTACATTGTTTAAACAACAGCTATTAGGTGTGAGAGGAAACCTGTTACCATCACTTAGGCTGTACTTTTCTATTAGCAGCAAGGCATCTTTTATGTATGCTTTCCCACAGACAGTACAGCATGAAACTTAACATTTAATAAAAAAAGTTGTTGACTACTGAATGGAATTAAAAATACACAAAATAGTCAAGATGATCAATCTGAGTTTGACAAGTACAGAGAATTTTTTGTGGAGATTATATTTTTTTTGGACACCTTTTAAAATTTATTTTTAATAATATGAACTAAAGATATGGTGTTATAAAAACATTTTCTATGTTTTTCGGTGACATCAACCTTCTTAGGATAACTCAGTTTTAGTGTATTACATAGTACACAACCTTACATAAATACATAAAATATGACATATGTGCAAGCCACTGCAATACTGAACAACATCTCTTAATGTTACAGATGTTAAGAAATGGGACCAGCAACTTTAAACTGAATGACATAGAAGTTAATGTTGAGTAGGAGGAATGCTGCACCACAAACACTGGCACTGGAAAGATTAAACAAACAAGCCAGCTCTATGCCCAAAGACTAGCATCTACTCCAGGAGAGGGAACCGAGCTTGTTTAATAAACATGCAGATCGGAAACATTATACAGTTGCACTAGAGACAGTGCAGATGTCAAACATTGCTTCATGCTGATGATATAACATGTATTCATGCTGATGATGTAACATGTATTCGTGCTGAATACGTAACATGCATTCATGCTGATGATGTAACATGTATTCATGCTGATGATGTAACATGTATTCATGCTGATGATGTAACATGAATTCATGCTGATGATGTAACATGTATTCATGATGATGATGTAACATTTATTCATTCTGATGATGAAA